>APFE031572069.1:176191-197349 GCA_000404065.3 Pinus taeda | reverse complement strand
TTTGTTTGTTCACAATATATTATTTCCTTTCCTCTTTTTTTTTTATATACCCTTCTTTATTCTTTATTATATCTTTATTCTTTATTAATTTTTTTTTTTAAATAATGGCCAAAGACCTAAAAAATGGAGAATCTCCCAATATAGTGAAACGCTTCAATTATGACAGCAACGAGGTTGATGATAGGTTGATAGCCAAAGGCCTGGTGAATGGCTCTGATACCAATGAAGCGAACAAAGTTCCTTCTATAAATTAATTACTCCAAAAGACTTGGAATATCAAGATATTGATGATAGGTTGATAGCCAAAGGCCTGGTGAATGGCTCTGATACCAATGAAGCGAACAAAGTTCCTTCTATAAATTAATTACTCCAAAAGACTTGGAATATCAAGATATCCATTAAGGATATAAAATATTATATTAAATATGTGAATAAGAATGAAAATGGTAAATCTACAATGAGAACAAGCAGCTTGCTTATATATCACGCAAGTGTCTCTTCATGAGAGTCATGTCTTATTAGACATGCCTCTTCAACCCAATACTACTTAACTAATAATTAATTATGATTATTATCATTTTACATTATATTTATATTATTTATATATTTTATTCGTTACAAGGGATTTAACCTCTACGGAATATTTTTAATAGTAGTCAAGATAGAGGGTTGAGATTTTACTCAAAAGTAGTTATATCATTTTTTCTTTTCAATTTAATCAAAAAAATGATAGAAAATTTAATTTAAATAAAATATATGTAAATTATTATGACTATGAAATGAGTTATGGTTTTTTGGGCAATCAATATTGATAAGACATGGTATTGAAACAAAGCATATTTATAGGTTAAGGATCAACATGGTAAAGTGGGGGTGAATCTCCATGGTTAAGATTCTTGTTACATGTTTTTTTAAGATGTACATATGTAACTCATATATCAAATATTTTTATAATTATTAATAACAATAAGTTAAAATAAAATTATAATTCAGCTAATTTTATGATTTTTTTTAATCTTGTGTGATATTCCCACTAAGCAATATTGTTCAGGGGAAATATCAATTTTCCCCATCTTGCCTTATTTTTGAAGCTAAGGAAAGGCCCAAACATTAGAAAAAGGGAAGAAAATCGAAGTGCTAGTGGAAGGTGGGGACAACTCATGTAGAAATACGGCCCCCCTAGGAAATACGCACTCCTTGGAGGGAAAATGATGCGAAGTTCAATGGTTGGGCCCACATGGGCAATTGGGAGGTACATTGACAAAAGAGGAGAAGGCACTCATTTCTAGCATTCTTGATCAATTGAGCATTTACCTTGAATAGCACGCTTGAGCTGGAGGCCAAGTTTGCATGTGTTGTTGAGCACAAGAGATTTTCAGGCGAGAATCTCACCCCTTACTTCAGTGGACTTCAAGTGCCAACCCTAGGAGGGAATTCCATCAGTTTCAGATAGATCCACAGACATTTCAGCATGTTTTTGGAGAAGCTTCAGTAGAGACAGCATAGGCTTGTGTAGTCCCTTTCCTTGCCACATGTGGGACACATAGAGGAGGTCGATTTTGGGGTTGAGGTTGCGGGAGCAGCCCGGAAGGGAGTTTTGCAGAGTTTCTTAGCCATTTTGGGAGCATTTGGCAACCTTATTTACAAGTGGGTCAAAATACCCAACAATGGGAGGAGCTAAAGGAAATTGGGCCTGTAATCTTCCTAAATAGGAATGTAAGTGATATTAAGAAAATAAATTCTGCAGCAGCATATAAAAATAAAACAGACATCAAACATCCATGAAAATGTTGCCAATAAGGAACTGTTGAGCCATATTATTAAAAATATGTAGGCTAGATACAACATGAAATGGAATGGTGCACCTGGGCTTGTCCCAATGAACAAGCAAGACCAACCCCAGGTGGGAAAATAGTTGAGCTGAAGACTACCTAGTTGTTGCACCACTCTGCACTGTGCTGCCCCAATAAACTACTGCCCTATTGAACTTTGACTAGCTGGAAGGTGCTCAAAAAGCTGCCCAAAAAATTGTGTGCTTTTAACCTCGGACTCCTTGGACAAAACCCAGAACAACCCAGAAGGGAATTTAGTTGGTTTTGATTTTGGATTTTCAACCTCCTTGGAGCCTCTCTTCAGCTTCAACTGCCAATTTTGACTTGCAGTTAACAACCTGCAAATCCCTTTGCAATCTCCTCTAAAATAATGGTTTTACCTGCTATCCAACTTCTAGCTCCCCGGATGGCTCTTGGTCAAGATCAACTGCTCCTCAAGTTCCCACAAATTGTTGTTGGATGGCCTCTGCGCAGTCCCTCTGTCCAAGAATTCCACTGGTCTAGCTAGCTACAAATTCCAGCAAAAATGCATTCACTATGCTACCTCCTCAACTCCCGAATCACCCAACAAGCAACGAATCTCCTTGTTGACCTCCAATTCCTCCAGAGTGTTTTCTGGCTACCCAGGAATACGCAGTTCCCTCTCTACGCTAATGGCTGAAGTGTGTTGTTGTCCCTAACTCCTTGAAACTCTTGTAGAACAGCCTCCCTAGGGCGGGCACAGATGGTCCCTGGAGTAGAGGTTGAATCTCCCGCATGAGAGATTCGTGGCTAAACAGCCAGTAGACTTGCTAAGCAGCAAAGCGTCCAAGTGAGTGTTTGTTTGCAAATGAAGAAGATGAAAACAAAATGAGAGTTGATCTCTCTTTATAACTCCTTGGGCCCCCTTAGCCTCATGTAGGTCCCTCCATCCACCCATTCAATTTTCCCTCCAAGCGTATTAAATGGCTAATTCGAACTCCTATGTGGGTGGCCCCCACATTCCACTAGCAGCTAAATAAAGTCGATTTAGCCCCTAAGTCCCTAAGTCGAAAGTGTGGGGCCCTCTTCCTTAGTCAGAAATGTGCAAAATTGTGTAGCAGCACCCTGTTACTAATGTGTTTGAGAAGGGACATGACAGGGCCAAAATTCCAAGGTCAACATTTGGCCAATTCCTTTGTGGGTTTTTGTGGGTTATTGGTGGAGAGCCTAGGGTTAATTTCCCGGAATTTTCTAAGCACCAGAGGAGGCCCTAGCAACTATTGTTTGCAACCAACAATGCAGTTCTCACTGGGTCAACGCAGAGATTGTTCGAGGCAACCACATTGCATGTTAGAGCAGCTGATTTCATCACCTAGACATTGTTAGCTTGTCTTGGGCAAACCCAGGTGCATGCTTTCTGATCTTACCTTTCTACCCAGCAATTATATCAATAAAATGGCTCAACTCAACGCAGATTATGAAGATTTTTGGGTGTTTAATATGTTGTAAAATTTTGTGTGTGTTTTTTGCTATGTTTGCTTTGTTTAACATTGTAAATTTCCACTAGGAATATTACAGTGGTATCAGAGCTCATAGTCTTGGCTCAACCTTTGGGAGCAGCATCAGTGTATGACACCAAAAGACCAACAAAATGTGACTTACCGGAGGCAAAGGTACAAGAGCAGAGAGAGGCAGTTACAAATTACCCCAGATCCAGTGACAGTTGAATTAGAGGTCGAAAGGCCAAACATGGGGGATAATGAAGGAGACAAAGGAGTAAAGAGAAGGAGTTTACCCAACACCTTCTCAAGGCGATTCAGGGTTTGTCTAAGTGTATTGAGGAGCTGAGGCAGCAAATTTGCAACAACAACAAGGGCAAAGGGATTCAAGGGGAACTCCAAATTGGCAAGGGCTCCGGCACTTCGCATCACCACAAGGTTCATGGCCCCAATGCACCCCTCATTCCCAGCACACCACCTAGGCCCACTATTCCCACATTTATAGCATTCGATGCTGGAGGGCCACAAGGGCAAGAGGAGATGCCCATGGGTGACTATTTTGTGGAGTATCACTCATATGGGCCTGACTTTAGAGAGGCCATTACAAGGTAATATTAGGGGAAAAGGGCAAGGCAAAGGAAGCTATATGCATGTTACCAATTTCCAACGCACCATGGGAAGCTTGTTCCTCCCAACTTTTGATGGTTCGTCCAAGAGCTCAGCAAAAGCATGGGTTGAAAAGTTAGATGTCTACTTCCAACTCAACCAGATGATGGAGGGGGAGGCAATTAAGATTTCCATGTTGCTTTTAGAGGGAGAAGCCCACAACTAGTGGTTCCATGGGCTAACCACGATGGAGCATGCAGGGGTTACAGCCTATAAGGATTTCACTGGGAGGGTGTTGGAGCAATTTGAGAGGAAAGACCTAGAGGAGCATTTTGGGGAGTTTACAAGGTCTACATCTCTGAGTTTCCGAGGTTGTCTGTGATGTTGCCTGACCTATCAAAGGCCGGGAGGGTTTTCATGTTAGTAGAGGGGCTAGCGGAGCCACTGAGGGGATTGGTGAAGTCCAATAGGCCCACCACCTTGCAAGACGCAGTTGGGAGAGCGCGAGACTTGCAGGATACCCTACCCAAGACCAACGCACCAGTACCACCTAGACAGGGGTTCCAACAGAGAGGGAGAGACACTAGGGCTCCACCACCAAGAACCAACCAGGGACGAAGATAGTTGGATGCGGAGACCCGGAGAGATCTCTAGAGGAGGAAGCTATGTTTCACTTGTCAGGAACCATGGGCACCAGGGCATAGATGCACAACGGGCACGACCCACTACATTAAGGTCTACTGTGACAGTGACCAGGAGGACAATGTAGTGTTGGTGGCAGGAGGAGATGACAGCATGGCACACATGGAGAGGGGACCACCACCACCAACACCACCAAGGGGAGCTCCTTTCGCACCAGCATGAGGGGTCCTTGTGTCCTTACGTCGGGTACCTAAGTTTTTGACGTTAAGTATCAGAAACACAATGCAGGGGCATCGTGTCTCAGTTTTGGTGGACAATGGGGCCACCCACAACTTCATTGACACAAAGATGGTGCAGAGGAGAGGGTTACGACCGAGGAGTTTGTGGGGTTCTCAATCCTTGTGCCAGGGGACAAGACCATGCAGTGTAAACGTTATCTTCCCACTCTGACAGTGACTATGGGAAACTATTCAGTGACGGACCATTTCTTCGTGGTGGGTGTATCAGACACCAATGTGGTGATGGGTGTCCGGTGGCGCTATTCTCTTGGTCGAGTCATTGCTAATTGGAGGAAATTGGAGATGGAGTTTACAGGGCCAGATGACAACTTGGTTGTCCTTAAGGGCATGCACTCTTACCCACCACAGACTGTTCAGCACACATGATGGAGGCTAACCTGAGGCATGGTAACATTGAGTGGGCGGTGGAGTTGAGGATTCTAAGTCTGGGGGCAGCCCAGGCCACCACACTCTGACATAAAAACCATCTTAGACAAGTACCTGGTGGTGTTTGGTGATATACTGCCAAGGCAGCCACCCAATCGGGGGTTTGAGCACACGATTGACTTAGAGCGAGGGGTACAGGCTATGATTACCACCTCATACAGACATTCCAAGGCTTACAGGGATGAGATTGAGAGGGCCATTCATGAGTTCTTGGCACTTGGGCTTATTAGGCCTAGCTCCAACCCTGTTTGCTTCATCAGTTGTCCTCCTGAAGAAGAAGGATGGGACCTTATGCATGTTAATAGAATATTGAGCCCTCTACAAGAAGACCCTGAAGAACTGCTACTCCATCCCACACATAGATAAGTTGATGGACGAGCTAAGAGGGGCTAAGTTCTTCTCCAAGATCGACTTGTGTTCTGGGCACCACCAGATTAGAGTGAGGGATTAGGACGTCCCTAAGACAGCCTTCAGGTGTCACTATGGGCACTTCGAGTTCTTGGTTATGCCCTTCGAGTTAACCAATGCACCAGCCACTTTCCAGTCTTGCACGAACAACGTGTTTTGTGGGCAGTTGCGGATATTCATGTTGGTGTTCTTCAATGATATTTTGATCTATAGCCAGACCTAGGAGGAGCACTAGGAGACAATGTTGCGTATTTTGGAGCAGCAATTTTAAACCAAGTTGTCCAAGTGTGAGTTCGGGTTGATAGAGATGCTCTATTTGGGGCATATTATTGCGGAGGATGGTGTCAAAGTACATGAGGAGAAGATCAGGGCCATCTGGGACTAGCTAGTGCCCCGGAATGTGACAGAGTTGAGGTGTTTCGTGGTATCTGTACCAACTACAAGAAGTTCGTGAAGGGCTTCTCTTAGTTAGCAGCTCCCCTCACCGATTTGACGAAGAAGGGGGCGTTTAAGTGGACAGATGGGGCACAAGAGGCCTTTGAGCACCTCAAACTGGTTATGAGCAGCTGCCCAGTGTTGGCACTCCCAGATTTCGCACAACCCTTATACTTGAGAGCGATGCATCAGGGAACCGTGTAGGAGCAGTCTTAATGCAAGGGGGACACCCAATAGCTTTCAAGAGCCAGAAGCTACTACTCCACGAGACGTTGTACTCCATCTATGACAAAGAGATGTTAGCCATCATGCATGCACTAGCCAAGTTCAGGCAGTACTTGTTGATTTGGGGTAGCATCGGATGTGCTCTAGCCATGAAAATTGGTGGAGAGGCTAAAGCACATGAGGTCTCCAAGACCCAGAATGGTTTGGAAAAATTCCACCGGTTAGAGAGATATTAAAATAATTAATATTTTTAATGGGGTTCCTAAGTCTAAACTTAGGAAAATTAAAATATTAATGGTATTAATATAAAAACTGGGTGAGAATGTTCTAAATGACATGGATCAAGCCAAATCTAATCTTAGTTGTTGATTAGAGACTTAATCTCAGTCGTTGAAGACTCAACAGAAAAAGTATAAGAGGAGGCTTGAGGGTCAGTTGGAGATACACCAAGATTGATCAATGAGTTCGATTTTCTGGAGAGGTGTTTGTTGAAAAAATTCGAACAAGTGATCTAAGTTGTAGCGAGGGGCAGAGAGGCAGAGATAGTGTCAGAGGGCAAGCGTAGTGATTGAGGAGGCTATGCAAAGGTAGCAGGAGTCACGCAGAGGGCCAGAGAGACTAAGTAGAGGCTAGCAGGGCCTGCGTGTGTGACACGGAAGGCCAAAGAGCTAACGCAGAGCAGTGGAGGGCCAATGCAGAGGGTTCCAGGGCTACGTATAGCCCAGCAAGGCTGACGCAGAGCCTCAGAGAAGCATTGGAAGGATTTTCGTGGAGCAGACTTGCTGAATATCTACTTCCGAAGAGAGGTATTACTGCCAATAGAAATCTCTGTTGGGTGAGCCAATTTGGCACCCTAGTTGTACTCAAGAAAGCTGCTTAATAATTAAACCCTCAAAACGGTTGCACTGGATTTCCCAAGTTGGGTTTTTTCAAGGACAATTGTCCAAAAATAACGGTGTCCCTTGTGTGTTTGTCTGTTATTTCAATTGATGATCTATAGACGAGTTGAGACTGCATTTGTGTTTATTTTCAGTATTTATATGGATAAATAACTTGTTAAGGAATAAACAAGTAGGTTAAATAAACCAAATAATGCAAGAAGAATTTCTAACGGGTTAGACTTAGAAATTTCAACATGTTATCAGAGTATTGCGAATCATAGGAGGAGCGAAGACACTAGCATAATAAGAAAAATTTTAGCAGAAACATTTGTCCAGAGAGACAGTTGTTCCTAAGCAAAAGGCAGCAGAGGAGTGACACAGAGGGCCTGCATCATCATTTCGAGCCAGAAAGAAGGCTAACACAGAGGTAGAGAGAGGCAGAAGAGGCTCACAAAGAACCACATCATCCTACTCAGCCAGGTAGGCTTGACGCGGTTGGCCAGAGGAGCGATTCAGTGTTGTCGGGGGTTATGGGCCTATGGAGTTGTGGGTAGATTGTAGATTGGGAAGGTCGTTGGGTATTGTTGTTGTCGAAGCATAACAGTACCTAACAGCACAGAACGAAGGAAGAGGGAACCGTTGCCTTGAGGGATTTCTAGCCAAGAAATCTAGATCGGTGTTGCAGGTGCAAAGAGGATCAGAGAGGAGTAGTTCAAGAGTTGGCAGGAGGATTTGCAGGAGGGAAATTTAGACTCAGAGGGAGTCTAGAAGAGAACTTCCAGGAGGGAAGTCGAGACTCAGAGGGAAGAGCGGCTATGGCAATTAACGGACTGAGGGATCAGGGCAGGTTGAACGGGGCCTCCAACTTTGTCATCTGCAAGGCCAGGATCCTGTTTATTCTGGAAAGACATCGCATCAACGGCTTCGCCTTGAGAACCGTGGTTATCCCTGTCAACCCAGCTGATAATGAAAGGTATGAGGATGCAATGGCCAAGGCAAAGTGCATAATCCTTGATGGGGTTGGCCATTGCATCCTCATACCTTTCATTATCAGCTAGGTTGACAGCATAGTATTCAAAACTGGCCTAGCTAACTGGTTACCGGTCTAACCGGCCGGTTAGCAAGCCCACTGTTGGAACCGGTCAAAAACCCGGTCAGACACCCTCTGTGGCAAAAAAAGGCAGCTAACCGGTCCTAACCAGTCGGTTTAGGACGGAAGCGGCCAGTTTGTATCAAACCGGCCGGTTAGGAGGCAAGCCCACCATGAGCCCAGTCATGGCAATTTTCAATATGTTTTAGGGGTTTTGGAGGGAAACTAAGGGTGCTTTCCCTCCAAAAACACCCTCTCCAAGCCTTTAAGAGGCCCCTGTCCCTCTCATTTGTCTCACACATCTGATTTAAAGTGTTTATGAGTGTTTGTGAGTTTGTTTGTGAGCTTGGAGAGTGTTGAGTTTTTGTTGGAGATGGAGTTGGAGCTATTTTGGAGATAGGTTGTAGCTGTCAGTGGAGTTGCCATCTTCAAGAGGAGGCTAAGGAAGCTAGTTTGCATTTCCAGGTAAGGATTTTCACTTGAAAAATCCTCATTTGACAATTGTCCATGAATTATTTTTTTTATGTGTTACAAATTTATAAACTTCTCACTTCTATCATCTATGCTATCAAATCTCTAGCTCTATGCTATCAAATTTTGTAGCTTGCATGTGCATTTGTTTTCCTATATTTAGCTTTGGTCTTTCATGTTGCTTAGCTGCAATTTTATTTTTAAATGGCAGACTTCTTTGCAAATTGTTATTATTCAAGCAAACATGGCTCCAAAAGGAAAGGACAATGCATGGGCTCATTATGATGTAATTGATGGAAAAACGATATGCAAATTATGCCATAAATCTATTGGAGGTGGGGGTATTCTTAGATTGAAACAACACCTGGCTAGGATAAGAGGCCAAGTAAAGCCATGTGATGCACCAAATGTAGTGTTAGGTCCTATTAGGGCAAAATACATTCCCAAGCTTGAAAAGTTTTATGAGCATAAGGCTAGGGAGAAGGCCATCCAACATGACATTGCAAGGAAGAGGGAATTATTAGAAGCCATGAAAGAGAGTGGGTATGATGATTATGAGATTCAAGACTCCTCTTCTATCCCTTCCACCAATGACCCCTTTCACCATGTTCATCCTTCTTTTAGCCAACCATCAAAAGAAACAAAGAGAACAAACATCCAAAGTTTTTTCTCATCTTCTGCCAACATTGCCTCTTCTAATCCCACTTCCTCCCAGCCAAGTTGTCAACCCACTTTGGATCAACATATGAAAAAACAATGCAAAGAAACTTTTCATCAATACATTGCTAGATGGTGCTATGATTCAGATATCTCATTTAATGTTGCTCGCTCACCTTATTACCAAGCATGTGGGACTCTATTATAGCTGCAGGAATAAGCTTGAAAGGCCCTAGTCTGCATGACTTGAGGGGAGCTCTTTTGCAAAAAGAGATATCTTCCATTGATGAGAATTTGGTAGAGTTTAAATATTCATGGCTCAAAACAGGTTGTTCCATCATGTCAGATGGATGGACTGATGGAAAGAACCACACTATCATTATTTTCCTTGTTTTTTGCCCTCAAGGAACCATGTTTTTGAAATCAATTGATGCATCTGATAAGGTGAAGGATGAACCCCTTCTACTTGAGCTTTTGGATAACATTATTTAGGAAGTTGGGAAGCAGCATGTCGTGCAAGTCATCACCGATAATGTCTCAAACGATGTTCTTGCTAGAAAGATGCTTGAGACCAAATATAAGACCATATTTTGGACTCCATGTACTACACATTGCATAGACCTCATGCTTGAGGATATAGGCAAAGTGGAGAGAGTAAAAAACACTGTAGAGCATGCCAAGTGTGCATTACAAAATACATTTACAACCACTCATGGGTATTCAGCCTAATGAGGAAAAGCACTGGGGCCAAAGAGCTTGTTAAGCCTGCAATTATGAGACTTGCAATTCACTTCCTCACGTTGCAATGTCTCAATGGTCAACATAAAAACTTGCAGAAAATGTTTTCCTCTGAAGAATGGTCTGAATCTCGGTGGGCTCGTAGACCATATGGAAAAGACACCAAAAAGAAAGTGTTAGACAGTTATTTTTGGAAAAGGTCTGTACAGCTTGTGAAAAATACTGAGCCCCTTGTTAAGGTGCTAAGGATGGTGGATGGGGAAAATTGGCCATGGGCTACATTTATGAGGCTATGGATCAGGCAAAGGAGCAAATATGGGCAACTTACAAGGACAGGTTAGCTAAATATGGCCATATATGGAAGATCATTGATAACAGATGGAACAATCAACTCCATCGTCCTATACATGCAGTTAGGTATTTTTTGAACCCAAAGTATCATTATAAAAATCGGCTAGGAGATCTACATGATGGGGAGGTCAGAGCTGGATTGATTGATTGCTTGGAGTGCATGGTCCCTAGCCATGCAGACCAGTTGGAAATACATAGACAACTTACTGTTTTCACTATGGCAGGTGGTAATTTTGGCAAAAACTTGGTAAAGATGGCAAGAGATGTGGACCAACCAGGTAAGCAATTCTAATCTCCTATTTGTTTTTCTTTTCAAGCTAAAATTGTTTACATTCTTTACAATTCAGATTATAAACTTTCCAATCTCCTATTTGTTTTTCTTTTCAAGCTAAAATTGTTTACATTCTTTACAATTCAGATTATAAACTAAGTTACTAATTAATGTCTTTTTCTTTGCAGCACATTGGTGGGAGTCATTCGGTAGCCAGTGTCCTCAATTGCAAAGGTTTGCAATTAGAGTCCTCAGTCAAATTTGCAATGCTTCAGGTTGTGAGCGCAATTGGTCTGTTTTTGAGCGCATACACAAGAAGAAGAGAAACCGTTTGGAACAAAAACAGTTAAATGATCTTGTTTTCGTGCAATACAACCTTCGACTGAGGAGGAACCAAATGATGAGCAAAACACCTGATCTAGATCCCATTGTGTTGGACAATATTGATCCAACATCAGAATGGGTGGACGAGACTGAAGATCCTATGTTTGAGGCTGATTTTGATATCGACATGGCTTTAGCGGGGGATGAAGCAGATTATGTGGCGGCATCAGAACCAGGATCAGTAGCGGCATCAAGGAAAGGCAAAGAACCAATGGAAGGCACTAGTCGTGCAAGTCGCCAAACTCGTGCTTCCATTAGGTCCACTTCTATTGTTATTGGTGGCATTTATACTGAGGTTGTAGATCAGGCTGAGGAATCCTCAGATTCTGAACCAGATGATTTCTATGTAGCTCCTGATGATGATCCTGTGGCTAGTAGTGGTGATGAACTTGATGATTGATCATGTGTACACTATAGACTTGTAGTAGGCCAATGGCCTCATAGATTGCAGCATTGTTTTTGGACTTTACAGGCCATTTAGAGCCTCATTGCTTATCTATTTTGCTATTTTGTCGATGATACGTATTGCACTCGGTGCCATTTTGATATATTCACCTTTACATGGTATATAAATGAGCAAACTTTGCATATTTTGTCTCTATTGGCTTGGAACCGTGGTTTTAAATCTTAAAAATAGTTTTGTTTCATTAAAAATTATTTTTTAACGTATTTTTTTAAAACCAGTTCGTTTAGACAAAACCAGTCCCGATTAGACCAGTTCCAGTCGGTAAACCAGTTCATTAGGTGCACCGGTTCTGATTTTAAAAACACTGGTTGACAGGGATAGCCACGATTCTCAAGGCAAAATGCATAATCCTTGATGGGATCAAGGATCATGTAGCACAGCATATTGTCGATAAGAACACAGCAAAGGAGATATGGGATACCTTGACGACATTATATCAAGGCACCTCCGTGCAGAGGAAGATGCTACTAGAGAATCAGTTGCGGTCGTATCAAATGCAGGAGGCGGAGCAGATAGATCTATACCTCAGCAGGTTGCAAGAGATTCGAGACCAACTTACTTCCATAGGGGCCACGCCGGATCATGAATTCATTGTGAGGACCACCCTGAATGAAGTCTCCGAGGATTGGGAGACATTTGTCCAAAGCATTTTGGGCAGAGCTGCTCTTCCAGCATGGGAAGAGATGTGGGTAGCTCTTCGCCAAGAAGAGATCAGATGGTTGACCAAGGCAAGAAGTAGCAGCAAAGGATGTCGAATCAAAAAAGAGGAGGAGAATGCGGCTCTGCCATCTGCATGACAGCAGGGGAAGAGGAAGAACAAGGACATCTCCAAGGTGAAATGCTTCCATTGTGGGGAGCTGGGTCATTATGCAACCAAGTTTCCCAGGAAGAAAAATAAGGGAGAGGCTTCTGACTCCAAGGCAAGCTCTGGCTAAGGCAAAGAAAGAAGTCGAGACATATTACCACTGTGCCATGAGGGCTCATGCACCTCTAGAGAAGAGGTGGGGAGACATCGAGCTATAGTCAGGAGGGCTACAGAAGATGAGGGGCAGGATCCTTGAGGTACCAAGACTCTTGGATCATATCCGGCTACAAGAGCCCCAAGAGACAATAGCAAGATGATGGATGTCGATAGAAGCAAGATGTGGATGAAGCAACAAGGCAGTGCTAAATTGTAGTGGTCTGTATCAGCATAGTGGGGGTTGCAACAGTGCGAGAGGCACAAAGTTGGTTACAGCAATGCATAGAGGCATAAAGGGGGTTGCAGCAGTGTGAGAGGCATAGACGTGTTGCAGCAGCGTAGAGGCAGCAGAGGAAGAACATGATAGAAGCAAAGGTAGCTTCAACATCAGATTGCAAGAGATTCGAGACCAACTTACTTCCATAGGGGCCACGTCGGATCAGGAGTTCATCGTGAGGACCGCCCTGAATGCAGTCTCCGAGGATTGGGAGACATTTGTCCAAAGCATTTTGGGCAGACTTACTCTTCCAGTATGGGAAGAGATGTGGGCAGCGCTTCGCCAAGAAGATATCAGATGGCTGACCAAGGCGGGAAGCAGCAGCAAAGGAAGTCGAATCAAGAAAGAGGAGGAGGATGCGACTCTGGCATCTCCAGGACAACAAGGGAAGAGTAAAAAGAAGGACATCTCCAAGGTGAAATGCTTCCATTGTGGACAGTTGGGTCATTATTCAACCAAGTGTCCCAGGAAGAAGAATAAGGGAGAGGCTTTTGACTCCAAGGCAGCTCCGGCTAAGGCAGAGAAAGAAGTCGAGACAGATGAAGACTGTGACATGAGGGCTCATGCACCTCTAGAGAAGAGGTGGGGAGACATCGAGCTATAGTCAAGAGGGCTACAGAAGATGAGGGGCAGGATCCTTGAGGTACCAAAACTCTTGGTGCATATCCGGCTACGGGAGCCCCAAAAGACAGTAGTAGGATGACAGATGTCGGTAGAAGCAAGATGTGGATGGAGCAACAAGGCAATGCTAGAGTGCAGTGGTCTGTATCAGCATAGTGGGGGTTGCAGCAGTGCGAGAGGCACAGAGTTGGTTGCAGCAATGCAGAGAGGCACAGCGGGGGTTGCAGCAGTGTGAGAGGCATAAACGTGTTGTAGAAGCGCAGAGGCAGCAGAGGAAGCACAGTATAGCAGCAAAGGTAGCTTCAGCATCAAAAGGCTTCTAGCCTGACAAGGATGTCAGTAGTTGGGTAGATAGTTACTTACATCTCAGTAACTGAGTTGTAGTACAGCAGTCACAGTGGTAGTGCTACGGGCAGCACAATGCAACATGATGAGAGAGAGTTGCAATGCAGATGCAGTGTTGGGAGGAATGAACAACAGCAACACGGATGCAGAGGGAGTTGCAATACAGATGTAGCAGTGGCAGTGGCAGAGCCATGGGCAACAATACAGGTGGCAGCAGTACAGAAGATGTTGGGCAGCAGGCCAAGCATCAACGTAGGTACTAGTGTCGGATGTGTTGTAGCATTTTTTAGTTTTGATAAGTTAGAATAAATTAGACAAAAAATGAAATGTATTTACAAAATGTTAAGATAGGATATGGACAAAAAGTATATTGAATAAAAAATGCTAAGAAAGTATTTTGATAAATACGTCCATATAAAAGAAAATGTTAGGGTAGATGCCCTAAAAGATGAAGGCAAAATAAAATGTTAGGTTAGACAGAAAAGAAAAAGAAATCAACTCTGAAAGTGTTGCAAATCTAAATGCCACTACTTTGTTCTAAATTCAGTTTGAAAAATAATAGTTGTGTGCAGTTTGTTTAGATGCCACACTAGGTTATTTTATCCAATTATGCGGTTGCATCATAATTGGATTTGTTTTAAGTTGATTCTCATAGGTAGAAAATAAATTGGCTCAACAATTTAATCTGAGCCAATGGAAGAAATAAGGTATAGAGATAGATTATTCATAAAAAGAAAATATTGGGTTGCTAGTTCAAATGCACTCTAGAAGGATAAGTAAAAATGTTAGGAATAGAAGGGTAGGTAGAAATGTGAAAGTTTCAGATGCTGAAATGGTTATTTGCTAAAGATCAAAACATTGAAGGTGGGTAAGCGTCGTGCAAGTTCCTTGTGCGATACCACTATCAACCGTTGGACAACTGTTGATTGTTGACCGTGGGATCAATATCGCATCGCATCATTCATGAGTGAATGAACCTTAGGCGAAAGAAAGTGCGATTTGCAATGTCACTGCCGACCGTTACATCTGGAGAGAGGAGATCAACGGCGTAGAGTAAAGTGTTGTTCTAAAGGGAAGTCAACGTGGGACCGGTCGCTATTCAATTGTTGTTCAATTGTTGTTCAGTTGTTGTAATTGTTGTTCAATTGACCTCCTGCATCATTTTTCGAATAACCAAAGTTCGGACTTTATGTTATTTCATTCATATGCTATCACTTCATTCATTAAAACACCCAGACCCACAGCAGCCGCGTGTGCCTATCATATCGCAACCCTACCGTTCATTCCCCGCTCACACATTAAACTCCCTCCACCTCACCTCTCATCCTGCACACTCCTCCGCAATCATACGGCCCACACTCCCTTTCGGCCCTCATTCTCTGTCTGAAGTTTGTCGGTGGCGGGGGGGGGGGGGCGAAATGAGCAGTCTTTAATACCACCTATATAAACCACAAAAGTACATTTTAGTCTTTCGGGACTAAAAATCCCAAAACCACAAACCGCTCCGTCTTACTCTTGAAAGCAGTATCCTTCATAGCCGTTGTTGCCACCCCACGTCACGTTCACTTCACATTTCCCGTCCAATCATCTCCCGCCTATTCGTTGCCCATTGATTTCCGCTCCTGCGCATTTATAACCAAATGTCTGTTAATTAACCCGTTGGATAATTAATGAACTTTCAAACGTTTGGTGCCACCTTCCCACTCCATTTCTCTTTATAAACACTGTGTCATGCATTTCAAAGCTTACACAATTAACTTCTGCAACCGAGAGTATTTTTCAAGCCCGCCTACTCAACAGCTCAGCCATTGTCCAACATTCTAACAGCCACTTGTCCTGTTCGCAAGCACATCTTCCAAGTCCACTTGTCAGTTACTAGTCTCCACTCTGGTAAATCCTTTCACCATTTTGTCATTTACAGTCTGCAGTTTTGTTTAACAAAATGCTTCCCAAGGGAAAAGCAATTGTAGAAGTTTCAAATCCTCTAATTCAACCACAGATTGATTTCCACCATACTCCATTAGTTGAAAAGGATTCCAAAATCATTGAGACTTCTTCTCAATTTGATTTATTTGAAATTTATTGTTGGTGGGAAGAACAGCTAATTGACCAGAGTGATGAAATTGGGCTCTGGGAATCCCAATTACCTCACTATATTTTTCCACATACACAAAGCTCTAGAGTTTGTGAGAAAATGCCATGAATCCTATGATCCCAGCCAGAGAGCCATTATCTCACCTACTGGAGAAATCCTCTGTCCTATTAACGCTGATTCAATTGAGAAAATGTTGCAAGCCCCCGCCACTACACCAACTCATCCTTTTTCTCATGAAAACCTGATAGAAGTTTATAACAAATTGGACTTTACCAAGAGATCCCAGACCCTAGAACTATTTTTAGTAATTGGTAGTCCTCTACCAAAGAGAAATCCCCCTTATGATTCATCTATGTTTCCTGATAGAACAAGGCATATTACTACTATCCTGTCCTATTTTCTTGGTTATCACTCTGATCAGTCTGTCAATGAAGCCACCCTTGGTTTCTTATCCATGTTTTCTTCTGATTCTAAGCCTACTATTATTTATGATTTCAGTCATTTCATAGTTGAAACCATACATGAGCAATTTGTCAAATTTAACAGTGAAGAAGTATTCAAGTATGCTTTAGTACTTGTGTATCTATTTATACATTTTCAGGGGAACAAACTCCCATTTTCTTTGCAGAAACTTGATGAATAAGGATCGCCACAGTCAGTGATTTTCTTGGACTTCAATGGGGATGCAGGACAAAGAAGAATTCACATATAAGCAGTTCATAGAACTGTTTATTCATCCAACCCTCAGCCTTATGAGCAGCACTCCATTACCAAGGATCAGTGAAGAGATTGTCAAAGAACTTCAGTTCATAGATCAAGTTGCAACAAGAGATTGGTATTACTACCAAAACTACATGGAAATCAGGGTTTTTGGCTGTGAGCTTCCACCCTACAAACTGCCAAAGTACCTCCCTCTTAGAATCTTTATACTGGAGTACTTGAGGCAAAGATTGAATGCAAATGAAGTATATTTTGTAGCTGCCAAAAAGAAATCACAATTTAAGCTCAAAGCTCAAGTTGGTCCCTTCATTTATAATACCACGGCAGCAGGGGAGAAAGCTGATAAACTGCTAAAAGAAATGAAATTTGCTCTCAATTTTTCTTGGTCATATGACCCATTGGGAGTCATCTTCAAACTCAGGGTGGAAAATAAATTCACACCATATCATCATACAGCTAGGCCCGAGATAGAAGAGTTCAAGAATCACAAAGAATACCCTCCAGGAGGCTGAGGAGCAGGTAGTCTCTACATCTAATATGCAAACTCCAATTGCACAGGAAAAGACAGCCAAGAGAGGTAGGGAAGAACAATCTTCACCTGCAAAAAAGGCAACAAGCCAAGGCTTCAAGGTTTTTCACAGGAAAAAGAAACAAAGAGTCTCTATGAATGTTGATTCATATTCTGGTGTACAGTCTATATAATCTCCAACTCAGTCTACCACTTCTCATGAACAGCAGATAGTTCAAACTACTAGAGTCATTCCAGAGAATAAAGAAGAAGACATCTTCCATGTCTTTAGTGAAATCAAAAGAAAGAATGAAGAATTGAAGTTGAATACTTACACCCAGTTCTGGAAGCATTCTTCCAGCTCTCAAGCAAGGCTTCTTTCAGTCTTTGACTCTGAGAAGGGTGAAGATGCAAATGGCTTTCTTGCATGCCCAAGTTCCTCAGCCCAGGACTACAGCACAATACCAGAAACACAATTCTTTTGAGTTTAATGTTAAGGATGTGCATCCAATTGATCAAATTGAGATGCACAAACAAACTGGACAGATGATTGCTTCAACCTTGACAAACACTGCTATGAGTTTGTCAAAGATGCAGGTTACATTGGCCAACATTCAGTCACAATTAAAGTTGTTGAAGGTCTTCTCATTAGCAAAAGATACCAAGATTTAGTCTTTGGAAAATCTAGTGCTAAGGATGGGATATGATCCCTCAAGCATAAATGCTGCAGAGGAGCTCATTAAGAAAAAGAACACTAAGGTTGCAGCACTAAAGAAACAAGTGAAACTACCAACATCTGAGAATCCAATGGCCAAAGAAATCAAGGAGACAGAGACTCAAAAGTCAGATATGATGAAACTCATCATAGAACAAAATTTGCAAATAAAACAAATGGAGGAGCAGATGGAGAAATTGGTTAAGGAGAAGGAGGAAGCTATCAAGAACATTCAAACTTCAGTGGATGTAGTCTCTCTTGCAGCAGTTCCCATCACTACAGTTTCTACTACAGCCACTACATCAGCAACAGGTACAGCATAAGGAGTTGAACAGCTTACTGAAGTTGTTCAAAACCTATCTATCCAGATAGGAGAAATAAAAAAATTGAAGGATGAACTCAAAGAGTTACGGCTTATGAAGTCTATATCAGACAATTCACACACAACTGAAACAAACGAACTCAAAGGCCAAGTGGAAATGTTGAAGAAAGAACTCACAGATTCTTTCATAGGAAACAAGTTGGGTTTAGCAAAAGAAATTTTGTGGGAAGAAATCACAGAGGCAATCAAGGAGATTTGGCCCTCCATTAAGATAATATTCAATCAAAAAGATCTCTTGGAGAAAGCTCAGGAAGCAGTGGAATCCATAACTAGGCAGCTGGAGGATATGCCAGAGAATGCCTCTGATATAATCAAATTTTTGAATTCCAAGGATGACTATGAGCTTGAGGAGTTAAGGATAAGTGACAGAACTGCAACAATATTAGAAGTAAAGAAGATTATCACTAAGAGAAATCTCAACCTTCAGCTACAAGAAAAGTGCAACAATGTTAACAACATGGTTTAGAGATTTTCAACAAAATTGAACCTTTGATCAGCAAAGGTTTACCTTCTATGATGGTTATTAATAATAAATTGATGCCAATTGAGGATTATGTCAAAAAGTTAACAGAGGTGGGCACCCATGCAGCTTCAGTAGCCAATATCAAAGGATCAGCAACACCAGCTCTCATAGTAAAAACACTCGGGGATTCTTTCTTCATCCTAGATGAAATCAAGCATATATTTTTGGTAAAAGCCACTTTTACTAAATATATCGAGATGTATGAAATCTACAAGAGGGTAACAAAGACCTCTATCCCAAATAAGAAATGCTGGGAAGAATTAACAGATTTACTTGATTAAGGATTATTGAATAGCGTTCAGTTTTTGAGGGAATAGTTAGCTAGCTTCAACCACTTTTCAACTTTTTCAATGATAGTCAGCAAATAGCGCAGCACCAAAGCAATGCCAGATCATTAAACAGTTTTATGTTTTATTGTGTAAATAATCTATTTTTGTAAAAGCAATTTAGGATATTTTTCGTCCTACTGTTGTATAAACAACTCTCTTCACGAATTATTAAGGGTTGCACCCTTGAAGAAGCATTTCTAGACATCTGATGTAATTAATCTTTTTGGATCATTAATACGAAGAAAAGGATTATGAATTCTGTTTTCACAGTTTATGTTTCGTGTAAGTGTTTCCAGTGTCATTCATTATGTTTTTCTTCATATACTTGTGTCTTGCAGAGATAACTAGGTAGGAGTAATTGCATTTCAATCTATTCCTATAAGCTTTCTGAAGTGATAATATATAAAGAGAATGAATTAATGGACTGTTTGTTTAATTAATTCCCTCAAAATTAATAAATCATCAGCATCTTTTGTAAGCTCATGTGTATTGTCTCAAACCTGTAAACATAGTTTAAAGGTCTTAAAACTGTGTCAATCATATTACTTTTCTGTTTCTGCTCAACATCATAAAAGCTATTTCACTGTGTAAATATTTATAGCAGCCCTCTGCTGAGATATTGTTATTATTCAAGAGGTTAGGCACATCAATTCTATATCTGTTTCATCCACTGGTCTCCCAAATTAAAACAAAACCCCCAAAACAATTATCCTAGATTCTCTGGCATAATAGTTGACCATTATTATCTCAAAGGTACAACAGGATGATCAAAGTGATGTTCAGTAGTGGAGCATTACTAAAGCACATTCCTTGCTAAGAGGGAGTGTTGATTTGAGGTAGCATCGGATGTGCTCTAGCCATAAAAATTGGTGGAGAGACTAAAGCACATGAGATCTTCAAGACCTAGAAATTGTTTGGGGAAATTCCACCCGGTTAGAGAGATATTAAAATAATTAATATTTTTAATGGGGTTCCTAAGTCTAAACTTAGGAAAATTAAAATATTAATGGATATTAATATAAAATTGGGTGAGAATGTTCTAAATGACATGGATCAAGCCAAATCTAATCTTAGTCATTGATTAGAGACTTAATCTCGGCCGTTCAAGACTCAACAAAAAAAGTGTAAGAGGAGGCTTGAGGGTCAATTGGAGATCCACCAAGATTGATCAGTCAGTTCGATTTTCTGGAGCGTGGTTTGCTGAGAAAATTCGAACAAGTAATCTAAGTTGCAGCGAGGGGCAATGATTGAGGAGGTTACATAGAGCTAGCAAGAGCCACACGGAGGGCCAGAGAGACTGCACAGAGGCTAGCAGGGCATGCTTGGGTAACGCAGAAGGCCAAAGATTTGACGCAGAGGAGTAGAGGGCTGACGCAGGGGGTTCCAGAGCTACGTAGAGGCCAGGAGGGTTGACACAGAGCCTCAGAGAAGTGTTGGATGGATTTTCATGGAGCAGACTTGCTGAATATCTGCTTCTAAAGAGAGGTATTACAGCCAAATAGAAATCTCTGTTGGGTGAGCCAGTTTGGCACCCTAGTTGTACTCAAGAAAGCTACTTAATAATAAAACCCTCAGAACTGCTACATCGGTTTTCCCAAGTTGGGTTTTCAGGGGATGATTGTCCCAAAATAATGGTGTCCCTTGTGTGTTTGTTTGTTATTTCATTTGATGATCTGTAGATGATTTGAGACTGCATTTGTGTTTCTCGATTTAAGACTTCTGTGGTTAATATCTTCAAACTTAGCAACCGGAGAACCCACAGTAAAAACCCTATCTTGTCGACGTTTCAAATCCCAATAGGGATCCATCATCAGGACTGTTATTGAGTTTTGATAGTAGAACAGCTACAATTGTGAGAAATAAATAGTTATGAGGTAAGCTGAATTGTTTTTTAGGGTCGGTTGTTTTAATGATAAATATTAACCAAATATATTTAAGTTTTCTATTTTAAGGGAAAATGAAGGTCGGTTGTTTTAATGATAAATATTATCCAAATATTTAAATTTTTATTAAATAAGGTCTATTTTAATTTTAACCATA
>APFE031572069.1:163649-175971 GCA_000404065.3 Pinus taeda | reverse complement strand
ATTAATAAACAATTCAACTTACCTCATAACTATTTATTTCTCACAATTGTAGCTCTTCTACTATCAAAACTCAATAACAGTCCTGATGATGGATCCCTGTTGGGATTTGAAACGTCGACAAGATATGGTTTTTACTCTGCATTTGTGTTTATTTTCAATATTTATATGGATAAATAACTTGTTAAGGAATAAACAAGTAGGTGAAATAAACCACATAATGCAAGGAGAATTTCTAACTGGTTAGACTTAGAAATTTCAACAGTGCTTGGTGGGAAACAAGTTTCGGGTGAAGACAGACCACAACAGCCTTAGATTCTTCTTGGAGTTGAAGCAGCTACAGGAGAGGCAACAGAAGTGGGTGAGAAACCTTTAGGCATACGACTTTGACATTGAGTATGTCAAGGGTAAACACAATGTGGTAGTTGATGCATTGTCCAGGAGGCCAGCCACCATTTCATTGATAAGCATTGCGCCAAATTGGAGGGCGCAGTTGCTAGTAGAGTATTCGAAGGGCCGATTTGCATGTGAGGTCCTTGATGGTGCAGTGACAGATGACCTGTATAGGGTGATGAACGAGTTGATTTACTTTCGGGGCCGGATTTATTTAGTGCCCAACTCTCAGTTGAGGGAGAAGATCATGAAAGCTGCCCATGACTCACTGTTAGCAGGGCATCGGGGCTTTACCAAGACATACAGGACTATCAAGGAGAACTTTGCATGGAGGGACCTTAAGGATGATGTTCTGAGGCATGTCCGAGAGTGTGATATGTGCCAAACGAACAAGGGTGAGCAGACACACCCTGTTGGGTTGCTACAGCCTCTTCCTATCCCTGAGCAGAAATGGTAGAGCATATCGATGGATTTTATTATCGGGTTTCCCACAGTCCAAGGCAAGGACTACCTATACGTGGCGAAAGGTAGATTGATGGAGTTTGCCCACTTCTTCACTATTTCAACCCGATTTTTGGCCTCACAAGTGGCTGCACTGTTTTTCAGGGAGCTATTTCAGCTTCATGGTCTTCCGAAGACCATTGTCAGTGATCGTGACAGCAAGTTCATGGGGGGGTTTTGGCAGGAGTTGTTTCGACTGGTGGGCAAAGAGCTCACCCCGCGTACTAGTTACCACCCCCAGACTAATGGGAAGACGAGATAGTCAACAAATGGCTGGAGAGCTACCAATGCAACTATGTGATGGGCCATCAGTGTGCATGGATGCGGTGGTTGCATTTGGGCGAGTACTCCTACAAAACATCGTACCACATGTCCATAGGTATGCCCCCATTCAGAGCTTTGTATGGTTATGATGCATTATCTTTCGCCGACATGATGTTTGGAGATAGTGAAGCCCCTAGGGCCAAGGATTGGATTCAGGAGAGCCAAGATATCATGCAGGCTCTCAAAGATAACCTACAGACTGTGTAGAAACAGAAAAAACTCTACGCAAACATGGGTTGAGTAGAAAGGCAATTTGAGGTTGGGTATTTGGTCTTCCTGGGACTTTAGTGGTACAGACAGACGACAATCAAACAGAAGGAGAACAAGAAGCTCAAGCCATTCTTTTATGGGTCGTACAGAGTCACTAGGAGAGTTGGGGAGGTCACATATGAGTTGGAGTTACCCCCGGGGAGCCGAGTTCAAAACATTTTCCATGTGTCTTGCCTGAAAAAGCATTGGCTCAGCGGGTGATAGAAACTACAGAGCTACCACCCACAGATGATGAGGGGCACTTACTTCTGGAGTCGTAGGCTATTCTGGACAACCGTGAGAGACACTTGCGGAACAAGGTCATCAAAGAATTTTTTATCAGATTGAGGTACTTACCTAATGAGGATGCCACTTGGGAGGGAGAGCAGATACTTCAGCATCCTTCATTACAGTTCCTTGAAGAAAAGCAACATTTTGGTGGGGAGGACGGTGATATTCCCACTTAGCAATATTGCTAAGGGGAAATATCAATTTTCCCATTTTGTCTTATTTTGCATTTGTACTCAGGAAAAGTGGGTTATGGGGCCCCACTTTAATTTTGAAGCTAAGGAAAGGCCCAAACATTAGAGAAAGGGAACAAAATCGAAGTGCTAGTGGAAGGTGGGGTCCACTTATGGAGAAATACGGCCCCCCTACAAAATACGCACCCCTTGAAGGGAAAATGATGGGGAGTTCGATGGTTGGGCCCACATGGGCAATTGGGAGGCACAATGACAAAAGAAAAGGCACTCAATTTTGGTATTCTTGATCAATTGAGCATTTACCTTGACTAGCACACTTGACTTGGAGGCCAAGTTTGCATGGATTGTTGAGCACAAGAGATTTTCAGGCGAGAATCTCACCCCTTGCTTCAATGAACTTCCAGGGAATCTTCAGCCCTGGGAGGGAATTCCATCAGTTTCAAATCGATCCAGGGGCATTTCAGTGTGTCCTTGGGGCAGCTTCAACAGAGACAGCATAGGCCTGCGCAGTCCCTTTCCTTGCCACACGCAGGACACATAGAGGAGGTTGATTTTGGGGCTGAGATTGTGGGAGCAGATCAAAAGGGAGTTTTGCTGAGTTTATCAGCCATTTTGGGAGCATTTGGCAGCCTTATTTATAGGTGGGTTGAAATACCTAGCTGTTGGAGGAGCTAAGCGAAATTGAGCCGAAATTCCAAGATCAACATTTGGCCAATTCCTTCATGGGTTTTTGTGGGTTATTTGTGGAGAGCCCGGAATTAATTTCCCAAAATTTTCTGAGCACTAGGTCAGGGCAGAGATTTTTTAAGACAGCCACATTGCATGTTAGAGCAGCTGATTTCATCACCTGGACATTGTTAGCTTGCCTTGGGCAAGCCCAGGTGCATGCTTTCTGATCTTACCTTGGTACCCAGCGATTATATCAATAAAATGGCTCAACTCAGCGCAGTTTATGGAGATTTCTGGGTGTTTAATGTGTTGTAATTTTTTGTGTGTGTTGTTGCTATGTTTGTTTTGTTATTCATTGTAAATTTCCACTAGGAATATTACATCTTGGCAATGTGAGATGTATCATGAGGTAAGTGTTTTGATGCCTATTGGCATTTACCAGCCATTTAATTTATAGGGCTTCACTGGTGTAGTATAGAGTCAAAATGGTTACCACTGCCAACATGCCTCTACACACAAGTGCATGCATGGGTCTCAAAATATCAGCAAACTATTGCTCCAATCTTGTCTAGTTGAAAAAATCTGATTGAGGCTGATGACAGTCACAATTTTAATTTATATCCTAATTTTCTAGTTGAGAAAATCGGCTTGCAGGAGGGAGAGATTATTAGCTATGAGATATTCATAATTTCAATTTATGTCACAGTTGTAAGTAATAAAATAATATTATTGTATAATAAAAAATTTCATATAAAATTTAATTTTGTTATTTGTTATTATAAAGTTAAGTTTCATAACTTTCATTCATATGTGTGTGTGTGAATTTTATCAAATATTTCCAATATGACAGTTTTTTTATAGAATTTCATTGTTGTTGAATTTGAACACAAACACTAACCAGGTAACTTAGGAAACACCTATAAATTTGCTGATGTATGATGTCACACTAAGACATTAATGGAACAAATGCAGGTTCAAGACAGCATCTGTTATTCATGTGTTGTATTCTTTCTGTTCTATGATAAAAATATTCAAAGACAGAATCTCATTAAACATGTGTAAATGCTGTTAAACAAATGTTCTTCTAAAATGAATAGCTGCAGAGAATATGATAATTATTTTACAATATAAAATAAACTTATACAACTTTTGCTCACAATACATAGCAGTCGCAGAAACAAAGCAAAACAAAAAACTAGAATGCTAGCATAAAGCCATTTCTGCAGTTCCAAATTGAAAATCAAAATGTTTGAGAAAATACAAAATCTTATGGATTACCTTGCATTCTAGGTTCCACAGAAACAGCTTCATCCTGGAAAAAGTATCATTTGTATAAGCAAATTATTCACCTACTTTCAGTACTAATTTTCAATGATCAAAAATTTAAAAGATAATTAATTTACAGGAATCATATATAAGAAATCAAAGTTAATCTATAACAAAGAAGGTCCTAAATTTAGATAATTACATAAGCAGTTGTAACTTGATACTCAAGTTCCTCTTAAAACTGCCGACAAATAGTCTGAAGGAAAAAGGAATAAATAAAATTCAAGATTGATTCTCAAAGCTTTGGTAATCATTTTGTATGGTGGTTTTCAAGATCACTAGGAAATAATCATAAGAGTTGGCAAATGCTTTTTAAATTAATGATGTAGGTGCACACAAACATGCACTTGCACACACAGAAACGCAAGCCTGTGATAAATAATTGAAAGAATATAATACTTAATGTAAGCCATTATATGTTTAAACTGTTCATGTTCACCCTTACATTACCCTTGATGTCTTGTAGATACATAGGGCTCATGCCTTGCACACACTCCAGATGCTAGAGGCCCATAAGACATGCCTTGCAGGCCCACATGAATCATCTGGGTGCGATGGTAAGAAGAAAAGGTGGGGCCATATGTAGATATAGAAACTACAAATTTTCCATATATATTATATTATATAAGTAAAAAGAGAAAGGGTGAATAGAACAAAAATTTTATTCAACTAACCATCGACAAGACCAACTGACCTATGGGATCAAGATGCTTACATACAGTGCCATCTTAAAGCTGTGCCAATATCCTCCAGCTAAGTTAGCCTAGATTAAAAGGATTGCATAAAGCATTGCAAGAAGAGAGTGAAAAGACAGATAGAATAAGATAATTTTGTTAAAGTCCAACTCATGACCACTGAAGTAGGTCAATGGTACTGCCAAATAAAATGATGTTGATACAAAACCAGAGCTCATAGCCAACTCCTATAAAGAAGAAACAAGATGCATAAAGCAAAGTTAAATGCTGATCTAGGCTGAAGCATGAAAACAGAACTCAGAGCAGATATGAAAAGAAGTACAAAGAGCATGGATCCCAAAACTGGAAAGCCCAAGAAACCAGCATATCAAGGACCACAAGAATTAGCTCGCATAACATTTGAGGCCAAGTAGAGGTCAACCTCTGCTGGGGCCTGGGTGATTTGATTTGGCTGTCAAAGTGGAATCTGGACTGACAATACCACTAAGGTCTTCGAGAAGGTGTGATAATCTGTAATGTTCTTAAGTCAGAATATAAGTGATATTCTAAACAAATAAACAATGCAGCAGCATAAAATTAAAAATATCCATTGTACACCCATAAAACACTCTAAATCTGGAACTGCTTAGCCATATATTATAAAATCTGAGAGCATAGGTACAATATAAATAAGATGGTTCACCTGGGCTTGTCACAAGGACAAGCTGGACCAAACCCAGGTGATGGAGTAGCTGAGCTGAAGGCTGCCCAGTTGCTGCACCACTCTACACTCTGTTGTCCCAGTAAAACTGTTGTCCTACTGAACTTCAACCTGCTGTAATGTGCCCAAAAACCGCCCAAAAATTTATATCCTTTCAGCCTTAGACTCCTTGGACAAAACCCAGAAAAAAACCAGAAGGGAATTTCTCTGGTTTTGAATTTAGATTTTCGGCCTCCTTGGAGCCTCTCCCCAGCTACTGCTGCCAAATTTGAATTGCAGGAAACAGCTTGCAAATCCCTCTGAAAACACCCCAAGAATGTTAAGTTCACCTCTGATGACTGTCTCCTTGCTCCTCGGATGATCCTTGGCCCGGATGACTACTCTCCTAAGCACCACAAGTTTGCTGCCAGAGGCCTCTGCACAATCCCTCTGCCCATAAATTTGTACTGCTGTAACCCCTGACTGGCTGGCTGTGAAACTCACTGAAATTGTCTTCAACCAACAGCCTTCCCAGCTCTCGAAACTCCCAGCAAGCTATGGACCTCACAGCTGGCTCAATCCCCTTCTGCGTGTGTCTGGCTGCCTAAAAAATACGCAGTCTCCTCCTCTGCGTGGCTAGATGAAGTGTATGTTAATGTTGGAACCCCTAAAATCTCTGTGGAACAGCCTCCCTAGGGCAGGCAAGGATAGTCCCCGAAGTAGAGGTTGAATCTCCCCTACAGAAGATTTGTGGCTAAATAGCCGGTAGACTCGCTAAGCAGCAACTCGTACAAAGATAAGTTTGTTTGTAAAATGATCAAGATGCTACAAAATGAGAGCTCCTTCCTCTTTTATCACCTTGGGTCCCCTTAGCCTCTTGTGGGCCCCTCCTTCCACTAATTCGATTCCCTCCAACCCATGCAATGGAGAAATTTGAATTATTCATGTGGGTGGCCCCCACATTCCACTAGCTGCCAGAAATAAAGTCAATTTGCCTATAGTTCCTAAATTTTGCGTGTGGGGTCCTCCTCAGCCAAAAATGATGCCAAAATTGTGTAGCTCCACCCCGTCATTAATACATTTGAGAAGGGACATGACATAATCTCACGAGCCTGCGTAGATCTGGAATTAGAGCCAAGCCTGCAATCCATGTCTCTCAATGCTTTTGGCAGAATTGCACACTGTAACAAAGGAAGTAACCTCTTAAGAGGAGACTAGTCTAGGAGGTGGTCAAAGAGTATGGGAGCTAAGCTTGAGAGCCTCCTGCATGTATAAGGCCAAGCATCTCTAGTCAAAGTGACTAAGGAAATTGGAGGGGTTGTGACTCCCTGAAAAAGGCAATGGAACATCCATTAGATCTCGTAGTATATGGGGGAACTGCAAGATGAAGTGTACCTCTTTCTAATCTGCACAACTAACAAGTCCTATGACTTGTCGAGTTGGTGCTCCACCTACATCTAAAATCTATGCAAACCTACTTTGAATTGGCCCAAAAGTACAAAGAGTATGTGTCCAAGTCATCAAGTGTAGGGAGGCCAAACAATGAGTCTGTCTCTCAGTTCCATAAGTGCTCAATGTAGAAACCCATCATTGAATGTAACCTACCCAATGCCTTTATCCAAGTAATCTAAATGAATTTCCTGTATATGTTGTTCCAAATTATCATAATTAATTGTTTCCTAGTATGTAGAAGGTGACCCACAACATCAAGAAAGTAACTAAATGGTGAAAGTCGATAATGGATAGAGGGACTATCTATTTGCATCTAAGACTGTAGCAAAGATGAAGGGACGACAATCTCTCATTTAAGGTCCAGTTAGACTCTCACAAACAACTTGAGAGATAGAGAACTATGGTTCATATGAGTGTGTCCATGAGAGATATCTTGGACAAAACATCTTGAAAATGGCATCAATAGTACTTTTTCTCGAGAAGGGCAAGGAGTAAGTAGCCCCTATTGACCCGAAGATAAAGAGCATGCCTCAGACTAGAACGAGGACCCAAGAATTGCATCCTAAAGTAAGTGCCAATGTTGGTAATCTCAATCACCTCTCCTTTGAAAAATAAATGATATTCCAAAAGAACCTTTTTTGACCCTTTGAAAATCATGACCTTCGTTTTACTCAAGTTGATCTTCAACTACCAAAGGCCACAGAACAAGGCTAATGCATCTAGTTGTCTCTACAAGTCCTCTTAGGATGACAACAATGGGATCACATCATCAAGCAAAAAAACTATCAAAACCAAGTGATGAAGGCACCCATCTAGATACACGCATGAAGGAAAAACTCCATCTCAGCAATCCATATCCCAAACAAGGTGAGCAAAGAAGACATCCCTACTTGGCCCCAACAGTATTACTAATAAAGTCGAATACGCCATGACTTGTGTGAAGATGACCAATGACCAAATCATACAGATGCATTATTGTGGTCAGTAAGGTTTCGAAGATGTCAATGGCTCTAAGCCTCTAGAAAAGGGTCGCTCTAGGCATGGAGTCAAAAACTTTATGAAAGCCTATGAAACAACAAGAAACTTTCAAAGGGAAAACTCTTGCCTCTTCAATAATAGCAAAAAGAGTGAGAATATGGTCAATGGTATAGTGAGATGGTCTAAGCCCAACCTATCCTCTAGCTCATAGATGTCTCCATGCAAGATCCTCAAATCCTTCAATGAAAGAATGGTAGCATATAGCTACGAGAACATGTTGCAAACTACAATAGCTTTCTAGTTGTTGGGATCAGAGTTGTAGTCACATTGGTGGATAAGGTGAATGATGTGTTGGGACCAAGTATGTGGGAAACCTATGTGAAAAACATGGTTGAATAAATTAGCCAAGTGATCATCAAGAGTGTGAAGACCATGATTGAATAGATCATCTTCAAAACCCTCGTCATATATAACGTTGTTGGTGTTCATTACTCTAACCGCCTCCTAGATGTCTTCATAAGAAGTTAAGTAGCAAATGGGGGAAGATGACTAGGATTAGGTGTTTCCCATGGAATTGAGTTCAAGGTCAGGTTGGAGGGGGGAAGTGGCAAGGAAAGATGGTACGCTAGAAGTTTTTGAGAGAACGTATGAGAGAATTGCTCAATTCACATCTCTTTTGCGAGATAGAGAGAGATAAAAACTTAAAAGGTGTTTCTTGTGGCAAAGGAAGCAGCAATAGGAACTATTATCTCAATATCTAGTTAGCCTAGTACAAAGCCCCACTAAGCAAATCTAAACCCTATGGGAACAAGAGATCGACCACCACTATCACCTTAGCATCCTTTCTCCAACTATTTAGTGGTGAATTAAATCCCACAAGGGAGGCTTCCCTCTAAAGATCACCTAAAGGTATTCAATAAAGGAGGATTTAAGGTGATGTGAGATCTAATGATTTGGGAGAGGTATTGAAAAAGCCTAGAAAGGCTAAGATATGATTTACCAAAGTTCAAGTATCGAAAGGTATTCAATAAAGGATTTAAGGTGATACCAAATCTAATGATTTGGGAAAGGTATTGGCAAAGCCTAGAAAGGCTATTAGCAAGCTATAATAAGTTAGGGTTCAGATATATTCAATAATATGGCGTGCAATGTCACATAACAGCTAGAACAAATAGCTCCTTAAACATATATCAATAAAGGATTAAGGCTATCAATTAGGTAAATACGTTTTAGGGTAAGCAAGTGAGCTTTTATGGATGAAACATGTATAAAACAACAATACAAGAGATGACATCATCCCTAACTACAAGTCTTTACAATGAACTAATGCTAGATTTTGTCTTTTTCAAGTTATTAAATGGAAACACCATTAAGAGGGCAATAACACATCCAAATAAATTGTTATAGGTATAATTTCAATAAAAACACTAGCCCTAATCCTAACTTTTACCCTAGATACCTAAAAATTAGAGAGAAAATGTGCATAAAGGATCAACACCTACTAGATTAGTGCTTTGATCTAAGTGGGCAATGGAGTCCTTTAGGGTAAACTCTATGAACATGACTGTAATATCCCTTTAAAATTATTTGGCTAGAATTTTAAGAAATTTGCTGCAGAAAAAATACACCATGAATTTCTTTCCCAAAGACATGATAAAATTGCACAATTTTACACAATAAAATTACCAACGGGTCAAATAAAATTTTCAAATGTAAAAGCCTAGGAATTAGAAAGATGTTGCGACTTCGACTATATTTTATTAATGACATTCTCTGGAGGGAATTTACATAAATATTTTGAAGCAAAAACTAGGGAATGACTCCTGAAAATTCTTTCTATAGTTCCTTGTTGATTTGGCCCTTCAATGATCAATTCAACCCCCTTGATGGACAAACTTGACCCACCTGAAGATGAGCAATGCGGACTTCACAATTCATCCCTCTTAGATAATAAAGCTCGTTCCCCTTCACTGGATCAATTTGGCCTTCCTCTTTATGGATTAACTCAACCTCCTAAGGCACACAATTTCCAGCGTCCCTGATTAATTAATCTCGAATTCTACACTAGGGTTTCATTCAGCGCTTCAGTAATAATTATTTCAGACCCTCTAGTAGATCAATCCTCTCTATGTAAGGCAATATGCTCCTAATATGTCATTGATGCAGCCCTCTTGCTCAAGGAATTGGACCTTCATGAAAAAATGGAGAAATACCAATTCGACCCTTGAGATATTAATTTTCCAAAAGTGGACTCGTCCTCTAGTCAATTCACTCGGCCCCTTTGTGCTCAATAATTTGGTCACTTTTTCACAAATCAATTCACTTCCTGGAAGATAACTTGGCCAATGCAAGCAAAGATGAATTCGGACTCCTGATAATACAACAATTTGGCTCTTCTTTTGATGGATCAGCGACTTCCTCAAAGCATGATTCAGTCTCCCTGCAAAATCAAATGATCAACTAGGGTGGATTTACAACCACCGAATTTGACTGCCACTAGCTAGGATGTATATTTCAACACATAAGTTGGGAAATATCGAGGGTTTCTCCCTCACTTTGCAAGTTGCTTGACATCCCTATCAATTCACCAACAATTCTTCACATGTCCCCCTTGAGTCTCCTTCTCTTATCTTCTTTTTTATAACATTTTCATCCTTTGAAAATCGTGGGTGGTAAGCAAAAACATTGGGTCACTTTATTTTCCTAAAGTGACTTTTTACCACCTTTATTAAATTATTTTTTAATTTATTCTGTTGATACCCTTTTTTTGTCAATAGCCCATGGGATCCAGATAGGTTGTGACTTTGAACTCTTCATGCTTCTAAGGATTGGAAAGGGGCATTACAGTCCTCCGTTCCCAAATTTGCTTGTCCTCAAGCAACTGCAAGCTAGAGTGTTGGACCACATGTTCACCTTCCCATGTAGCACCTTCCACTGCCAAGCCCTTCCATCAAATTAAATACTCTTAAATGACTCTATTCCTCAACTTCCTCGCCCGCACGTCCATGACCTCTTCCAAAAGGAGGACCAATTTCCCTTCCTCATCATGTGGTGGAAGCATTGTTGTGGCCTTGATTTGTTGTCCCAACACTTTTTTACAGCAAGATACATGGGAAACATTATGAATTTTGCTCTCTTCTAGTAGTTCTAATTCATAAGAAATCTTTCCAACATTCCTAATCACTTTGTAAGATTCATAAAATCGTTGCTTCAATTTCTTAGATCCACTCTTCTTTAAGGATGATTGTTTATATGGTTGAAATCTCTGGAAAACAAGATTCCCCTCCTGGAAGTTGTGCTCCACCCTATTGTGATTTGCATACACCTTCGGCTGATTTTGGGCTATCTGTATGTTCTCCTTCAAGATTCTAAGGATATCCCGAGTCTCTTGCAACCTAGATCACTGGATTCGCCCTAGAGGCCCCTCGAATCCCGAATCCAGCGAATCCGACACGATTCAGTCCGGATTCGTGTCCAAATCGTATGACACGTCGTGTCCTTTTCTGACGCGTAAAATCCGAGGTTGTGTCATGATTTTCAAAAGCGTGTTGCAATTTTGGGAATCGTGTCCTGTTTCCAGGACTTGCTAAGCTCAATGCAGGTATGAAAAGGGCGTGTTTGCTCATTAATATTTTCATTTGGCAAGTGATTTGTGTTGTTGCAGCAAGGAGAATCGACCACCGGTCCACCAGGTAACTATTTAGTATTAAGTTATTGTAACCTATTAACCTTGCATAGCAGAGATTCTTTTTTATTGGCTTTTATAGGTCTCGGCCTGTATACATAGAACTCTTTAGATTGTATGCCTTAGACACTCCTCTTTAATAACGATTGATCAATGAGATCATTGCCCAGATATCACATCAATCGCCTACTTGGAGATTAGCAACAGCCAATAATTCTTACGGTTTACCTAATGCCATCTTGGAACTCGCAAATGAAGTTTGCGAGGAGCCTTCTTACGCTTCAGATTAGGCCTAATGGTCGGCTCACTATGAATGATTCAAAGTTATACTAAATAAAATTATCTATAAATTGTGCAATGCCCTGAGTAAGAATTAACATAGTTGTAGCTTTAATGAGTTACTCATGAAAGTCAAAATATTTGACACATTCATCAGGTTTAGAAGGAACTCATGCAGCCGCAAGCAAGTCAGTGAAAGTGCTACCTACTCATAGCCCACTAAAAAAATAGGTTATTATCATAGCCCACTCGAAAACTAGGTTATTATTTTAAAATATTAACATATATGACCCTTCAAATTATTTTCAATGACAACATAGCAGTGAGCACACGTCAAAGTGAGCGAAACTCAAGATTGACAATGCTACTTGTTGCTTAAAGCCGTCAAAAAAGATGTTTAAATGCAACATAGAGGATTTATTAACCCTTCAGATAATTTTTAATGGAAACGTAGCAATGAGATGTGTGAGGCCAACAAAGATGAGGTGTCATTGCCCAAAACTGTTGCACAAGTGTGTCCAGTGGCATAGGAAAAGTAACCATGGTTGTCCAATCATTCTCGAATTGAAATTTGAAATGATAATATAGTAATTGAACCTATACTTTGTGTGAT
>APFE031572069.1:36539-161538 GCA_000404065.3 Pinus taeda | reverse complement strand
CAGTCCAGGGCAGAGACAATGGTGTATGTGCACACCAACCTTCGTCTTATTTACAGGCAGAGGGAAAAGTGGTTGAGGGGAAAGACAAAGATGTGAGATGTATTTCCTGATGATATGGGTCTGGACACCACTGTTGAGTTGGCATTGGCCAACATGGATCTCAATGATCCAGTGCTAGAGCCTGTTAGATTTGATGACTTAAAGGGGTCAACCTCCACACTAGCAGATGCAGAGGCGACTATGGATACAGGGGAGGAGGAGGATGTAGAGGAGAGCAGTGGGGACCATGATGATGAGGACAGTGATGTTGATTATGATGCTGATTGATGCCTTGAGGCTTGTATACCTGTAGTTGTTTTATATTTTCTATTTGACTATTTCTATTTGCCATTGGCATTGCACCAACACTACCTATGTAAGTTATGTAACACATTTTGATTTGATGACTTAATGAGAAAACTACAGTTGTCAGTGTGTTTATCTTACTATCTTGTAGTTGTAACTTGTAAGTTGTCTTTCAGTTATGAACTTATGAATTATGAATCATGATTTAAATTTTTAATAGATTTATCATTTATGTGACCAGTACCACTGACATTTATTTGAATTTTGTATGTACTATGCATGCTAATAGCTATAGATGGAGATCTATGTTTGAAATCAATAAATTTGTATCATTAATTAAAATGTGTAAGAAATATCTAAGTTTTAAATATATATATATATATATATATATATATATATATATATATATATATTATTTAATAAAAATTATATAACGAATCCTAACGTGTCTTGTTCCATCTAAGGAATCTACTATCTTAGTATTTGACAATGTGTTTGGGAACTCCATGCAATCTAAAGATATCTCAAAAGAATGTCTCTACCACCTTTGTTGTTGAGTAGTCAAAAGATATGGCCATGAAATTTGCAAATTTTGTTAGTATATCCACCACCATGAAGATACAATCTCTCCCTTGTACCTTCGAAAGCCCTGTAATTAAATCCATCAAAATGTTTTCCCATTTTTTATGTGGGATCGACAACATGTGTAGTAGTCATGTTGGATGGGTATGCTCTATTTTATTCTGTTGGCAAATAGAAAATTTCGTTACATGTCTCCAAACATCCCCTTGAGGCCCTTCCACGTAAATATCTCTCGTGCCTGCCTGCATGTTTTGAAGAATCTTAGGTTTCTAACTAGGGGTGAGTCATGGTTAGCCCTTATGATCCTCTCCTTGAGCTGCAACTCTGGAACCAAGAATATCCTCCCTTTGTAAAAGATAATGTCGTTGATGACCCGATACCTATCATCCAGAACTACTCCATCCAACAACTCACATGCAAATTTATTCTCTATAAGGAAACATGTTATTTGTTGCCTAGAGAAGCATCAGCCACCATATACTTCTTCCCCTTCACATACTCGATGTTGATGTCATAGCTTGAATTTTGTTGACCCATTTCTATTGTCTCTCGTTGAGATCCTTTGGCTCTAAAAAGTATCTCAAGATGTGGCCTGTCTTGACCACGAACCTTCCTCCCACCAAAAACTGCCTCCCTTAGCTTCTGATTCTTGAAAGCTATTGGATGCCCATATTGCATCAGTATTGCCCCTATGCCTTCCCCTAAGGCAATGCAATATAAAACAAAGGGTCATGAGAAGTCTGAAAGTGCGAGAAAGGGACACAAGCTCATTACTTCCTTGCACCTTTCAAAAGTGTGTTGCACTTCTTATGTTCGTCGGAAAGCCCCTTATTCATCATATTTGTTAAGGGTGCCACCATTTGAGAGTAGCCCTTGACAAATCGCCAATAGTAATTGAATATCCCCATGAACCCCCTCAATTTCATGAGGTTCTTGGGTGTAGGCCACTCAATTATAGCTCGGATATTTTCCTGGTGGACTTGCACTCCTTCTGTGCGATGATGTGCCCAAGATACAAAATCTTTGCCATTCCAAACTCACACTTGGACGCCTTGGCAAAGAGAGATTGCTCCTCTAATATACTTAACACCTCTTTTAAATGTCTCAAGTGCTCCTCCCAAGTTCTGCTATAAATGAGGAGATCAACAAAGAAAACTAGAATAAACTTTCGTAGTTGTTGTTAATTTTCTTAGGGTTAGATTGTCTTTTTCTTTAGATAATTGAATTTACAAACCTTTCATCATTTACATGTTGCATTCACCCCATAATATCGTAACATCATAAGCAATTATGTACAGAGAACAATAACATTAACAGTGTAGTGAAACAATTAAGAACAATAGAAGAAAAGCATGCACAGATAGAGACACCATGATTTAGGTCAGAGACCAGGGCAAAACCCCATGAGAGGGAAAACCCAACCAGATTCTTCTTCTATTAGATATTCATCAATTGTTCAGCTGAGATACAAAGTACAATGAGACACATCAATCATATTTGGCCACCTAGAGCCAACCACAGATCATACATGATCCTCATATCTCAAACAACATATGCATCATTGCAATGTCATAGGAGTTCTGCCATCCCTGTTATAAAACCATAAATCAAAGTGCCACCGCCATATACCAAAGATCATAATTGTCATAGATGCTCTGTCAAAAGCAATTGTTACAACTGTCTCACTTAGATCATTGTCTCACATAGGTCATTGTCTCGTTACTGTTATTACTGTCATATCACCATTTTCAAGGGTATCACTATTTAATAGATCATTGTGTCACCGTTACTTCAATTCTATCTATCCAAGTCACTGCCATGCGTTATTATCAGTGTTCTCATAATCACATAAATGACTATCATATGTCATTGTCATGACGGTGACATAGATCTCTTTCTCATTTTATAGCCTTACCTTAATCATGTTGATACAATAATGTAGATTACTCTATATAGACCATCATCTCTCTAGACGTAGTCATTGTCCATGATATTACATTTATATCAATGTCTCATAGATTGCCCATTAATCATAGTGTGAGCCCCACAAACATAAACCATAAAACGTTGCAAACTTTAATAGTAATGTGATAAAGTAAATGAAATGTGAACTACAAGATTTGGAACTCGACTACTATAAAAGTGTGAGCGAGCCATACAAACCCAAGCTACAGGTCTAGAAACTGAGACACATAGAGATGATGTGATAAGATATGAACCGATAAACAATTGTGAGCAATGCCACTATGCGACTTGTGCAAGAGTGATGTTGCCATTGTGACTACATATGAGTGAAGTCGCTAAGCCATAGTGAGGAATTATATGTATATGTATATATATAAGCCATAGGAATAAATATGCTCCATAAAAGATGCGAGCCATAATAACAAATGTAATTTTGCGCAAGCCATCCCATTGGAATATTGTGTCACTGCAAAGCGAGTTATATAGAGAGAGACAAACTAGAGAATGCAATCACAGAGGATTGACGAACCACTAACCAAATATGAGACTGGAGCTTTTGTATAGAACCATTACGTATAGAAAATGAGCCATAAATGATCAGCACTTATAATGAATCCACAGAGAACAACGACCCATAAAAACAAAACCAGTTGCCTTAGAAGAATCTTCCACAAAGATACGAACTGCCATAATAAGTTTGTTGTGTAGATGCAATGTGAGACAGGGGAATCATATCACTATGTAAATACAACGCAGAGTAATTGTGTCACAGTGTAGTCCCATAGATGTGATGCCCCAGAATAGATGTGAAGTCTCAGCTAATTGTAGCGATGCCTCACGTAATAGTAGCGATGCCTCAGAGTGATGTCTCAGAACCAGAGCGATGACTCACGTAATAGTAGCGATGTTTTAGGAGCAAACCATGGAGAAAAGAGAACGAGCCAACAACTAGACATTATAAGATGCAAGCCAATCAAGCCCTTCTAGAATGAAAGCCAATCAATTTCAGAGATAATTGAACTACATCTTTTGATCAATACCCACTCATATTTATAATTGCTTATGGAGATCGAATAGGTGCCATGGAGGGTATGTCGACTTAGGAATTTGGAGGGAGATACTCCAATTCAAATTTTAACATATTTTCTTTAATCAATTTTAAATTCTTTTGCCCAAGAAAATTTTGTCATAATAATATAATAATAATTAGAAGAGTGCCAAATATGTAATAATATTTTCCTTTCCCCAATTTGAATTCTTCTTTGGGGTGGTTGGGTTTCCCTTCAGGGAAATGCATCCTGAAGCTGCTCAAATTTCAACAATTACCTCCTAAATATATGGTTGGTATGTTAGCTTTTGTAGCATCAGATGGTGTTCTAGTCTCAAGACTTTGTGAAGAGGCTAAAACACATAAGTTCTCCAAAGCCCAGAAATCGTTTCTAGAAATTCCACCTAGAGATGGCTCAATTAAATTAATTGACCATAATTAAAAAATTCCTAAGTCTAACTTAGGAAAAATGGTTAATTAATAGTAATTAACTGAGAAAGATGAGAATTCTCTAGAAGCTCACACAGGTCGACTTGGAGATAATCTCAATCATCGATTAACTTTTAATCTTGGTCGTTGGAGTCCCAACTGAAGATTATAAGAGGAGGTTTATGGGTAGATGGAGAACACACCAGTGTAGATACTCAATGGTCTAGGTTGTTTGATTTTCCAGTGCAGGTGATTCAGTAGGAGAAATTGAACCAGTGATCAAGTAGCACATCGCAAAGGCGCAGCGTAGCAGGATTTTGGACGAGTTTTCAATTCCAGAGAAACAGAAACAGGAGGCCGAAATTATTCTCCAGGAAGCAACGCAAGGACTGCGCAGTTGCTTCAACAGAGCAACTCGATTTGGGTTAAGGGAAGGACATTTTCATTTCCAGAGATTTGGAAGGTTTTCCAGAGTGCCAAAGAGACAATTTCCCAATCAGCAATAGGCAGGATGGCTTGATTTCCAGGAATTCTAGGTTGAGCATGTAGCACTCTATATGGGAGTGATGCTGAGGCTGCATAGAGCAGAGTGGACGAATTGCTTTTTAGAGGAAGTCAAGTGTCGAGATTGCTTGGAGAAAGGGTAAAATCCCTTAGTCTAGTTTTGCTAGTATTTCTCTTGGATAGAATCGCCAGTTTGGCGATATTTATCGTACTAAGAAATTGTGTTGCTGCATAATAATAAAAACCCTCACTGTTGCACTGATTTTTCCACATTAAGAGAGAGTCTAAACGAAGTAAGGATTAGAGTGACAACCCTTACTTTGAGCACTGTCACGGTGCCTAAACACCTAAGTTGCACGAAACTTCTAGGAACCCGGCATTTTGGGTTGTACCCGTACCTGAAACTCTAAAACTTGGCCAAAACTCTGTCGAAACTTGACCATCATATAATCATCTATGAGAGTTAATATAGACTTGTTTTTCCTTCTAAATTATCATATATGGGTCTTATTCCCTTTTTTCTTGCACGGATTTTGCGTTATTCACTAATTTATATATATATATGACGTTTCAGCAGACGTTTCGACCGACGTTTCCATTTTTGGGAGGTGATGTTTCTAAATGTACCCGTTTCGGAAACTCCAAAACATTTCGGCATTTCGTGCAACTTAGCTAGACACTCTGTGTGACAACACACCTATGATGTTTATCTCACTTAATTTTGTGAGTGTGTGTTAGGTCTTTGCTCCCAAATACATTTTCCATCTCTTGAAAGATTGTATAATGTTTGGCTAGCACTTCAAAGAAGATGTCCAATACCACTTAATGAGTCCACTAGGCACTTTGACCTAGGACATTCACCACTTATTGAGTAGCATTGACCTTGGGATGCCTTCACCATAGTTGATGACACTTCTCTCACTCCACGACATGAAAAGTTGCACTCTAGACCCAAGACATTATCTTGAGAGTTGGTGTACCCCAAAACTGACAAGACACCCCCAAGAAAGAATTGCACCTACTTGATGGTTGTTGCCCTATTTCTAAGGAGATTTGATTATGATTATGACACATGACCCCTCTAGAGGGAATGGTACACTACTATGGATGATAATTTCATGCCCTAGCTCCATGTTTCCCCCTTCATGAGGCTTAGATTGATGACATGGCCTCATTTGAGGATGACATCTTGATGAGGGAACCTTGCTTGATGATCGGACACCATTTTGATGAGATCTGTTGGATGAGATGTGTGAAATTTCCATGAATGCACCAACTGGAGTTCAATCTTCTAACTATTAGTAGTTTATTTGTTTACAACAAATAACAATAAAATCATTGATGCATTCTTCACAATAAAAACATTGCAGGATTATAAAAATAGGAACTGGGAAATAGATGCACACACAAGATAAAAATGACACCATTATTTTTGGACAACTATCCTCGGAAAAAGTCTGAAGGGAAAATCGATGCAGCAAATGAGGGTTTATTTTATTATGAAGCAATTTGAGAGTTATTACAACTGGATGCCCAACTGGAAATCCTCTAGCAAATATAGATTGCAACTGGCAAAATATATTGGAAATCTCAAATCTCCTTTGCAAACCAACTTGGCCTCTATCTAACCACTTGCACTCCTTGTTGGCTATTCACATCTCTGCCCATAATGCATACTGGTGGCTCTATATCCACTTGCGCTGCCTGGAAAATGGCTCTAATTGAGTCGTTTTGCCTCCTTTTGCCACTGTAAACCACTTGCTCTAGCTTCTAGAAATAGATCAAGCCTTCAACTACTGATTTGTGGCTCTTCCGACAACTCACACTAGGGTCTCTAGCTACTCGCACTGCTTATATAGCCTCCTCTACATATGTACTTGGCCTCCCTTTTCTTGCCACTCCAACAGTGGAACAACACTGGGAATCTCTCCTCTGGATCTCTACTCTCAGTTTCTATTGCTCCCCCTCTCCAATGCTCTCCCTTTGGCTCAAACTATGCCCTCATTGTAAATTGCGAACTGGGCAGCTCAATCTACCTTGCTCACAATGACCACACTAATGCTATCTCCAAGCCCTTCGACCTGCTCTTATAATTTCTTGTTGGAGTCTCAATGGCCACAATTTAATTTCCATCAACAACCAAGATCAATTAGATTTCATCAATAGAAGTCTCTGGAGCAATCTCAAACGTCCTTAATTAATTAACTTTAGTTTACCACTTTTCCTAAGTTAAACTCAAGAAATATTTAATTATGGAAAATTAATTTATTTAAGGTGTTTCACAAGCTTATCTCGCGAAAATATTTCTAGGTTTTGGAGATCTAGTGTTCCTTAGCCTCTTAGAATCATCTGAGACTAGAACACTTGTCTGATGCTACCATACCCATCAAATCTAACACTCCCTCTTAGCAAGGAAGGTGTTCTTCACTATACCCATCTATAACCAGAGTAACTCTGTGAGGACATGCTACAGTTGGACTAACCCGTGTTGCTGGTGTCTGACATCTGTAATACAACTAGCTCCCATTGTCCACCAAGCTACTGCGCAAACTCTTATTCACTACTAACCTTGTAGCTAAACCTTCCTGTGCAATCTTTGCATTACTCGTATTGTTGTTGCCCCTACACTGTAGCTATCACCGCATAGCTACTACAACTACTGCAATAGTGAGTCTTCACCTGATCTCCCTCTTAAACAAAACTGGAAAATATCTCCTAGATGGAAACTCCCTCATGGAGTCTTGCTCTGGCTAGCACTGCACTTGCTACCTACAACTGGCCAATTCGCAGTGCCTCCATCCAAGTACATGAATTTCCTGCAACTGCAATTGGAAGCTTGATCTCTACTGATCTACTATGCCCCTGCAACTGTCTCTCGAACCTCTGACTACACTTGGATCTGCAACTACCTCTTGAGTACCTAACCACATCTAGCTAAGTCTACAACGATCTCTCAAGTATCCGACTGCTCCAAGTTTTGCAACTATCGTCCAAGTAATTGACTGCAACTAGCTGAAACAAATCTCTTGCTACTGAAAATATTGTGGGTCCCTCGTAGCAGAGGTTTTGACCCATGTGAAGAGTATATTGTGACTATTTGTTGTTCTTCCATGAAACATGCCCAAACTGGTCATCTAAAGCATCTCCTCCATTTGGAGGTATTGATGCTATAAATGGAAATTCCTCCAATCTAGAGGTCAACTCATCAACCTCCGTCAAGGCTATTGTCTGTTGTTACCCCTTCTTGTCCTTTCTCTTTGGATACTAGGTGACTGAACAAACTCACCACATCTGAAGCATTTGACCTTCAACAAGTCCTTCTCTCCTCTTTTTGAGTTTTATCCATGACTAGGACCATTCTTCACCTTTCCCTTACTTGCAAGGGATACATTCTCCTTTTCCTCCTCAACTTTCGAACCCCTGCCACTACTGCTAGTAGCACCCTCTGCAAGACTAAGCCTTAACTCCTCCTAAGTGAAGTCAATCCACAAGCGTTCCCAATCTAGACGCTTATCTCATGCAATGATTCTTTGAACGAAGGTTCCCTATTCCTTAGTAAACCCATTTAAAGTTGTTTGAACCAGTTCACTACCTGTGGGCTTCTCTCCTACAGTAGCAAGTTCATCACAGATATTCTGAATCCTAGTGAGATAGGAAGTGATGCTCTCACCCTTTTGCATCTTTGTGATCCTCAGCTTCTCCTTGAGAATCATTTATGATTCTCAAATGAACACTGGTACAGCTTCAAAATGGCCTCCCACATTTCCTTTATCGTATTCTTCTCTGCAATATGCAGGACGATGTGATCCCAAACCTCGTCTATGACCATCCTCTTTGCTTTGACCATATCCTTCTAATCAAAATACTAGATAGGATCTGCCGGTTCAACTACAACAATTGTCACGAACTCCTTCAGACCATGCTCATCCAAAAGGAACTGCATCTTGGCCTTCCAAACACCAGAGTTTGAGGCTCTGTCAAGTCTATCATGATCTCTGAGTCTTGTCGTGGCCATCTCTGTGAAACTCAAATAAACTAGAGAACTATATGTTGGAAATCTTCTCCTTCTGGCAGCTTAACTCGATCTTCTTACTACTACACGCCCTCCCCCTAGAATGCGCAGATCTAGTTTTGCACTTGTCTCAGATGTCCTTCCCGGAATTTGCACTACCAACTACTTCTATTGGGTAACTCACTCTACCTCCCAAAAATCCTTCTCTAGAGTCTGGCGCACGCAGTGCTAACCCTAAAACTCATATTGGTTAGACTGACAAGTCTGATATAGCCTTTTGCTGCTAGAAATCACGGCCTCCTTTCCTACAACTAGAAAACTAGAAACCCTCTGAGAAATAAACTAGAAATTCTGCTTGTATGCTTTTCTCTTCTAGCCCTGTGCAGATATGTAACTACAAACCCTTGCTGCAAATATCTGCGCCCAAATCTACTCTATGAATTCATTGATATGCTCATCAGAAACCTCTCTCCAGCAAATCCACTACCTGTTGCTACAGATCTTAGGCAAATCTAACTTTTCCTTAACCCTGAACTGGAAATTGATTTCTCGCCCCAACAATTCGCATAACCTGACTAGCCTCCATAGACCTGGAGAAAGTGCTTTCGATCCTTCTCTGAAACTACATGATCTCTCTTCCTTTCACCTCTAAGCCTCTGATCCGATCAACAATGCTCTGATACCATGTGAAATTTCCACGAATGCACCAACTAGACTTTAATCTTCTCACTGTTAGCAGTTTATTTGTTTATGGCAAATAACGATTCAATCACTAACGCATTCTTCACAATAAGAATGTTGCGGAATTATAAAAATAGGAATTGAGAAATAGATGCACACACAATAAAAAAGACACCTTTATTTTTGGACAATTGTCCCCGGGAAAACCCCAAAGGGAAAACTAGTACAACAAATGAGGGTTTATTTTATTAAGCAGCAATTTGAGAGTTATTACAACTGGATGCCCGACTGGAAATCCTCCTGAAAATATAGATCACAACTAGCAAATATACTGGAGATCTCAAATCTCCTCTGCAAACCAACTCGGCCTCTATCCAGTCACTCGCACTCCCTGCTAGTGACTCGCACCTCTGCCTAGAATGCGCACTGGTGGCTCTGGATCCACTCGCACTGCCCGAAAATTGGCTCTAGTTGAGTCGTCTCGCCTCCCTCTATCACTGGAAACCTCTCGCTCTGCCTCCCAGAAATAGATCTGGCCTTCAGCTATTGATCTGTGGCTCTTCCGGCAACTCGCACTGGGGTTTCTGGTTATTCACACTACTTGTATGCCCTCCTCTACAGATGTATTGAGCCTCCCTTTTCCTACCCCTCCGAGACTTGAACAATAATAGGAATCTCTCCTCCAAATCTTTGCTCTCAATTTCTATTGCTCCCCCTCTCTGATGCTCTCCCTTTGGCTCAAATTGCACCCTCATTGTAAATTGTGAACTAGGTAGCTCAATCTACCTTTCTCACAATGATCACACTGATGTTATCTCCAAGCCCTTCGACATGCTCTTATAATCTCTCGTTGGAGTCTCAATAGCCACAATTTAATCTCCATCAACGGCTAAAGATCAATTAGACTTCATCAACAGAAGTCTCTAGAGCAATCTCAAACATCCTTAATTAATTAACTTTAATTTACCACATTTCCTAAATTAAACTTAGGGAATATTTAATTATGGCAAATTAATTTAATTAAGGTGTTTCGCAAGCTTCTCATGAAACTTTTTCTAGGTTTTGGAGATCTAGTGTTCCTTAGCCTCCTAGCATCATCTGATACCAAAACACCTGTTTGATGCTACAATATCCATCAAAACTAACAAGATGCACCCCTTTAAGCCATCCATTGCACTTTTTTATGATAGACACGCCTTTTGAAGATGAAACATGATAATCAAGCAAGATCTACAATCCAAGAGCAAGCCACTTCCACTTGTGCATGTCCATCACACAATAACTAGATATCGTCCACTACCTTACAACCTATTACAGTTCAAACTAGCAGGGGTCCTAAAAGGGGATCCATGAAGGACTACTACTAGGCTAAGGGCAAAAATGGACATACATGCCTAAAAGACACACATTAAGCATTCACAAAAAAGCTACAAATATGGAACTGTTAAGCCATTTTATTAGTTTTATGAAGGCTAAATACAGTGGATAACAAGATGGTGCACCTAGGCTTGTCTCAATGGACAAGCATGACCAAACCCAGGTGGGAAAATGGCTGAGCTAAAGGTTGCCCAACTATTGCACCAATCTGTATTGTGTTGCCCCAGAAAACTACCTTTTTGCTGAAATTCGAATGGTTGGAAGGTGCACTTCTACTGCCTAGAAATTATGTGCTTTTAACCTTGGACTCCTTGGCCTAAACCCAGAAAAATCCACAAAGGATTTTCGTTGGTTTAGACTTCTGAAATTTGACCCCCTTGGAGCCCAACTTCAGTTACAACTTCAAAACTTGGCCTACTGGAAATTGCCTGTCAATCCTCCCGGAAATGGTCACAAAGTGTTGGGCTGACCCCTGCTATCAAATCCCTGACTTCCCGGAATGGCTTCCGGCCTATAGGTCCTGCTCCCAAGCTCCACGAAAACTGTTGGAATGCCAGCTCTGCTAGTTGTAAAACTCAGCAAGAATGTTGGTCTAATGCTACTCTCTCAACCCTCTAACTCTCCTGGCAAACACCTGATCACTAATGGCTCGAACTCCTCTTGCGTAATCTCTAGCTGCCGAGAAATATGCACTCCTTGATCTGCGCTAAATGATGGTGCTGTCTCACGACCCTGGAACTCCTGAAAAACTCGTGGAACTATCTCTCTAGGGCGGGCACGGATGGTCCCCCGAAGTAGAGGTTGAATCTCTCGCTTGAGAGATTTGTGGCTAAGCAGTGGGTTGACTCAGCTAAACAGCAAAGAGAACAGTCAAGTAGTTTTGCTTGCAAGATGTAAGAATGAAACCCAAAATGAGAGTTTCTCCCTCCTTATAACTCCTTGGGCCTCCATTGCCTCATGTGAGCCCCTCCATCCACCTATTCGACTTTCCCTCCAAGCTTATTTGAATGGGCCAATTCGAATTCCCATGTGGGTGGCCCCCACATTTCACTATCAACCAAATTAAGTCAAATTGCCTCCTAAGTCCCTAAGTCGAAATTGGTGGGTCCTCTTCCTTAGCCAAAATTGTGAAAAATTATGTAGCAGCACCTTGTTAAAATTGTGTTTGACATGGGACATGACATCAAAAAAGAGAGAAATAGTCAACATTAGTCCAAGTCAAAGTCTGGAATAGAGGGGTCGAATTTCAGCCTGAGGCGATTGGTCAAAGGACTGAAATTCGACTTGCAATACCGCAATGAAAGCTTGGTCAAATCACAGAAGTTTAGTTGTGGTCAACTCTCGGTCCACGGCCCACAAACAGAGATAAAGTTCCGTCAAACAAAGTCGACAAATCAGAGAGAAACTAGGCCTCCAAAATTAGTCAAGAACTCAATCAAATAGAGAGGGACCACAAAGTCAACATAGGTCAAATAGTTGGTCAACACAGAACGAATCTTCTTCTTCTTCTCCTCGCAAGTGTGAAGAGAACTTTTGCATTGGTCGAATGAGATGTGATGGATGGATGCAAAATGAGGCCAATCAAATGCCAATATATACATGTGCTAGAAGGTGGATTTTGACCTTGGGTCAAACCCTTTCAATGAGTGGGGCCTGTTGCACACTTTTTTTCAACATTCCAAGGAAGCAGATATGCCAAAAAAAATTCAAAGGATTGGTTCATCAGTCATCAATTTATTGAGTCATTATAAACCCATTCTGAAAATTTATAATGTAAATGATGCTAGTAAGGTAGTCGTGTATGTATGTAACAACCTAGGTAAGCCTATTATTTTGGCAAGAGTTTCATCCTAAGAGGTTTCTTGTCTCACTGAGTCATCTGTGTTTCTAAACATGAATGGTCGGCAGGGTTTTTCCCTCTAACCTCACCCCAAAACTATGGTGGAATTCTTCGTCAAAGTCCTAGGTGAGTTCTAGAGTTTAGTCGAGTCTTATGTGAAAGTAATTTGGGAATAATTTAAGCTAATTGGCTAAATTATTTTATTACAAATCACTTGGTCTAATAGATCATATTGTGTCGCAAAATTGGGTAAATTATTTGAGAGTCTATACCAGTGTTACTTGGGAGCGAGAGCGAAAACGGGTGCGGGAGCAACATTTTCAGAAGCTCCCGGTTTGGAAGCGAATCCCGAAGCGTTCTTTCTATATAATATATATATATATATATATATATATTATATATATATATATATATATTTATTTTTATATTTTGATACATATATGTCAACAAAAACATGTAGAATGATGAATTAGATATAAAAACATAGATTGAACCATATAACAACAAATCACATCTAGAAGTTATAATCTTCATTAACCACGTCCACAAGTTAGTAACATAGTAACATACAACATATTGAGTCCTCATGATTCATCAATCTTTAAAGTTTCAAGCTTTCAAAATTCAATATTACACAACATTTATCATCATTGATCACCAAAGTTGTACTTGTAAGCTAAGTGTAACCATTACAACAAATAATATCTAACATGAAATGAAATGTTATAAAATGAAATGAAACAACTTTCAACTTTCATGAAGCATCATATTCATAATTCATTACTATTGAGTTATAATTGCCAACTTCAAACTTAAATTGTCATATATTGTTTAAAAAAATATCATAATAAATATGAAAAGAGTCAATAGTTATAAAAAGTACTAGAAACTAGAAAAGACAAGTAAATCTATATCTATTGCTTATGCTTGGGCCTCTTTCCACCACGAGAAATGTCTAATTTTTTAGTCTTGTTGGAAAACCAAGATCTTTATCATTAATATCACCCTCTAAGCATTAATATCCAAAGGTATCTTTGTTATTACCTTTGTATCTGTATAGGGATCTTTGTCATTAATATCACCCTCTAAGCATTAACATAAGATAGAAAAAGCATAGCATGTCAAGTCAAGATTTTGTTTGAGTGATGCTTACATTTTTAGGAGGGTCATGATAGAGGATTTCGACAACCAATGTCACTAACATCAAGGTACATAGAGGGATTGGTGCTCTTGATTAAATACGAATTCCATACCCTAATACATGACAAAATTCAATGGAAACATTGCAATCCTGAAAAACTGATATGTCTGCAGGATTTTGAATGAAATCTAAAATTCTACTTTCTCCATATAAAATCCAATGAGGTCAGAACCACTCTCAAACATCCTGAGTCATTTCATGGTAATGTTAAAAATTTAACTAAAAGGATGAAAATGAAGATTAAGGAGAATGTCACTTGTACTTTAAGAATTTAACATTACCATGAATCGCATATCAATACTAGGGCCATAGACTTGATCATTTAAGCTGCCCCACTCAAAACTTATTTGTTTCTTTGAAAAAAATTGCATTTGGAACATCACTGCAAAAAAAATTTGCAAAAAAGGTAAAACGCTCCCGAAAAGGCAGGGAGCGTTTTTTTTAAGGAGCGCGCTCCCGACCCGCTCCCGCCTGGAGCGCGGATTGGGAGCGGGATCGAGGGGGGGAGGCATTCCCCCGCAACACTGGTCTATACCGAACGAGTGTTCCCCCTTTGAGGGTTGAATTGTAATTATCTTAGGTAAAAAATATTTTAGTGCATCGTCCCTCATACTTGGACACCATGGCTAAAATATTAGAGGCTAGAAAAAATAATTAATCCCCTCAAGTGTCAATTAATTAAATTTTCTGGCAAAAATAAATTAAAATCCTACACCAGAAATTTAATTAATTAAAGTCAAAATTGAAGTCTTAGAGAAATTAAATTCTCCAAGTGGAAAAATTCGTGGGTATCAAAGAAATTAATTTTAGAGGTCCCCCACCAAGGAAATATTGGGAATTTCAAGAAAAATTGGACCCTTGGACCTTGATCGTTCAGTCAAAGTTAATTTTTTGAGAAAATTACCTCAAAATAATTAATTTTGAGTTAATAAAAAGTGGGTTAAATGAGAAATTTGAAAACTCCTCAAAAATAATTATTTGAACGACAGAGATTGAAAGTTGATAAAGGATTTATCGACAGCAGAGATTATTTTGACAAGGATCAAGCCAATTGGCTGTTATTTTTCCACTTGGAAGATTTATCTGTAAATTAGGAGTCATTTGTATTAAAATCCATCAAATGTTTGGCTAAGAAAATTCTGCAGAAAAACTAATGTAACGCTATTGTCCCGCTAAGAACGTTTTTTGAATCCAAATAAAGACTTTGGGGTGCAGTTCATGGTGTTTATTGTCTACTGATTTGTGGTACGTGTTAGGTATGGGCTTTCCTATATTGTGCTTTAAATTTCAAAAGTTTTTTATTCATTAGATGGTGATTAGAACATTTTATTGGTAGATTTTGGGTCTTTCTTAGGTGATCTAATTCGCCATATGTCTAACAAGCTTTCTTAAAGAAAATATATAGTGTTTGCAGGTTCCCCAGCACTCGAGCTCCAAGCTCACAAATTGTGGACGTAAATTAACCTTGTTTGGACTTCAAATATTTTTATGGTTTATCTAACTTCGCTAAGAATGTTGCTTGCATTTATTTTCCAAAGTATACTTAGCCATCTATTAAAAAAAGTCTATAAAAAAAATATTTCTCAAAATTCCTTTTAAAAACATTGTATATTTGTGCACTTGTAAATAAATTTTTATAATATATTTTGTAAATTATTTTTTCTAATTGGAGTTTTGGGGTTTTGAGATTTTTGTATATATTAGGGTTTTGGGTAGTTGTAAATTTATTTGTGTAGGTGAAATCAAGTGAGAAGAGTTGGATTAGAGCTAGATCTAGGGCCTTGAGGATAAGATCTAGTCCCCAAATTTTTTTGCAGGGCCAACCATTGAAGAATTTGCAATGAATTGAAGATATGAAGCACATAAAAACTGCTAGAGTTGGTGTTTCAGGTTTTAGGGCTCTTAAGTCCAGATTTGCCCTCCCCAAGGTCAGTGTCCTCCTCCTAAGCCTTTGCATCATCTTTTTGAGGGCCTGCGTCATCATTTTCAGCCCTTCTAGGGCTGGTCGTAGCCTCTAGGCCTCTCGACCTTCCCTTCTTGGCCGTACGTCAAGCCTTTAATTTCGTTTCAAGCCTAGCCATGGCCTCTAGGCCACTCAGCCTTCCTCCTTGGCGTTAGACAGTAGTCTTTTAGGCTTGTCATGGGTTGTTCAAGCCTTTTCCTTGCCTCGGCCTCCTCCTTTCTTGGCCTTTCGTTGTCCCCTTTTCAGCCCTCCTTTAGCCTCAAACCCTAGCCGCTAGGCCATAGAGCCCTTTCCTAGCCCAACGCTAGCCCTATTGGGTCTAGTGCTAGTCCTCATTGGCCCTAATTTTCCCTTTGTCCATCTCTGAAATTTTTGGACTAAAGATTGCTGGGTTTTGCAAGAGAATGTTACTCAAAGTTGGTGTTTTCAAGTGTTGAAGTGCTTTGGAAAAATTTTGGCAACTTGGGCAAGCGTGCTACAAGGCCTTGGGCCTAGGGTTTTTGCTCTCTAAACCCTCACTTTATCACTGTTTTGCTTCAGCTGTCATATTTATTCCATAACAGTGAATTGGGTCCCCTAAAATCACATCTAAGTGGTCTAGACTCTAAACACATTGATAACCTTAGGGTAAAAGTTTGTTATTGTTTTGGCTACTTGGGCATTGAATATCTAACCTAGATCTAATTGTTTGCTTGCTGGAAATTCTCTGCATAATCAGTAGATCAGATATGATATTTTCTCAATATCATATCTCAGAGGGTTTAAAAAACAAATTTCTCAATTTGGCAAACTTACTCTAGCATTTGGCAATTTTGGGCACAAGTAACTACACTAATAGTTCACTGTTTGCACAATTTTCTCACTGTTGTAATAAGTGATTTCAAATCTGATATAACAGTGAACAATTCATCATAAGTAGTTTAGCCAGCTTTTTTTTTCACTTCGCAAGCCTATTAGCATCACATTGATCATATCTTGTTACTATATGCTTGCTATCTTGTGGATCTAGATTGATTTACTTGCTGCTGTCCTAAAGTTTAGTAAGGAGATAAGTAACATAAGATTTTGGGAATTATGCTCTATAGAACAATAGCGCTCTTATTTCATGCTTTTGTAGCAAATTGACTTAAGTGTGATAACATATTCTTTTGTTGTTTGAGTGGATCCATAAGTTTCAGGCTCACATCCAATAAGCACTCTAATCTTAAATCTTTGGGCATCTTGATATCTTGTGTTCTAAGTCATGTTGTCTAATTGGTTAACAAGAAGCATTGTGATCTAAGGCATTAAGGAATCTATTTGATTATCTTGGCATATAAGGCTTAATCTAACATCTCTTAATAAGTGGCGTTATCTAAAGTGCATAATCTTGGCATAAGATTGTTGAATATCATCATTGAAATATCTTGTATCTTGTGTTGATGATCTTTGGCTAATTGTTAAGTGGATTATCATCCTTAGATGAACATCCTGTGGATTGGTTAACATTGGCACTAAGTTATTGGCTCTTTCTTGGTTGTAAGATTGCATATAATTTATGGGTACCCTCGTCTTTAAAAATTCATAATAACTTAAAGTACTTAAACATTAATCTAATCTTAAACTAAGAATCTCACCAATTCCATTGCATAAGCATTCTAGGCTTCGATTTCACTAAATATTTTACTCCAAGCATAAGCTTGGTTGATAGAACTCAAGGGCCACCCTTTCTCACCTAGCTTGAAGGATTCAGCACCTTTCTAGTAGTTAACACAATGACCTTGCAGCTGTCACAGCCACAGTCTCTACAGCGTTGGAGGCACTGGGCGGTTGGAACACAAGGGGGAGGTATTGTTAATCAAGCTTTTACTTGCTTCCCATCGGCTTCCATCCACAACCTACTCTAAAGACTAGTCTCAAAACAGTTAAGAGGAAGGTTCCATTTAGACTAGCATATAATTTAAAAGTAACCAAGATCCTTGCATTACACTTAGATCTTAGGATTTGCATAAAATATAGGTTAGTTAATCATTGAAGCAGCGATTATCCATCTGATCACTTGGTCTTAATTTATAACAAACAAGAATTTTGACTCCATATGGCACTGGTCTCATTTCTAAATCTAATTAAATCCTTAAGTCTTGCTAAATTTAACCAAGTAGCTAGGCCACTCAACTGTGTCTCCCGGATAAGTTGGTTCCCAACTTGCCTTTTATCATCTCACTCGAGAGACCTGAGCCGTTGTTGCGATGCCTGTACAATCTGAGCGACAACAAGGCCTACTTGAGCAAATGAGGTTGACTTGGTCAACATTAAAATATATAATTTATCCTTGCTTTTTCCAATGAAAATACTGACCGAAGCTGCCAGTTTGCAACACTCCCTCTTATTTAGGGAGGTACTTTTCATTCTCTCTTCTCTCTCTCAAGATCAATCTCCCCGACCAATCCATTGGTCTCTCAGTAATAACCAAGGGAGAGATCAGATGTATAAATCTCATCATAAGGAAAGATACATAGCATCAAACTCATAAGATATGCCAAAACCCAATGGCATCAAGTTTAGCACCCAACTGACCATGGAATCAATCAATATCATTCATGAGGCCAAACTCTCCTACCATAAGCAATGGTTTCTCAATCAAGCACAACGACCCAAGAGAGTAATCAAAGTCAATCTCTACGACCATCTCACTGGTCTCTTAGTCAAACACAATGACTCAAATCAAGATCAAACTCTCTAACCATCCCAATTGTCAGAGTACACACGGTCCATGACCCAAAGGAGGAATCTTGATCTCGATGCCAAAAGGATCAATCTCCCAGACCATATGGTCTCTCACTGAAATGCAATGACCCAAGGGAGAGTACCCAAAATCAGTCTCCCCGACCAAACCTACAAGTCTCTCATTCAAACACAATGACCTAAGGGATCACTCCAAGCCTCGTAACCAACCTCTCCAACCATAATGGTTTCTCAGTCAAACTCAATGACCCAAGGGAGTAACCAAAAACAATCTTCCCAACCATAAACCATGGTTTCTCAACCAAGCCCAAGGTTGACTCATGATGCTATACAAACAAAGATCTCTCCCTCTCTCTTCAAGAGGAATTCTCAGCCACTCTAGGCTTCTCACAAAAGCAAGCAAACTCCATCCGGGAGAGTTGTTTAGTCAAAACATCAACAATCTGCTCATCAATAGAAATGTATTCAAGCCTCACAACTCCTTATAGGACAACATCCCAGATACAGTGATACTTGATCTCAATGTGCTTTGATCTTCATCCATGCAACAAAAGTCTGCATTCATATCATAGCAGAGCCCTGACTAAAAACAACATCTAGAAGTGTTCTTTTTCATTTTTAATGCATTCAACCCAATCAAAATCTACAAATCTATGCTATAGATAGTTCAGCGAGCCAATTAATTGATGATACCAAGTCAAAATCAGAGTCTCACAGCGTCTTCAAATTTGTCATCATGGGACTGTCCATGGACTCATAATCCACTATGCCAAACTTATAAAGGATCTCAACAAATATTTCATTAGTCTTTTATCACACTTATAATCCCAAGTAGTCATACATTAAACCAAGATCCTTCAATCAGCTCCCTCTTACACTAGACAAAGAGGTCCTCAACCCTAGTCAGAAATCAAAATCACGGGCTCATCTTCAACAATAGATCAGCATCGCTCTTTGTAGAACCAAATAGCCATCAACTTGAGAGTACCATGCACGGGGTGTCTGACTTCATATTCTTCTCCCTCTTATTAAGCTAATCCTTCACTTGGCAATTCTAGCCATCGTCATCTTGGAAGTCAAAATTGACTTATTTTCGGCATAGATCAAAACAAGCTTTAATCTAGCTTATTTGTCTGCTCCCTCTAAGTCCAAGGCTCACCTAATAATATCTCTCAACATAAGTCTTCTTGTCACAAGCTTTGTTCTTCCAATCATTTCATCTATTGCCACAACCTTGATAGGCTTCATCATGTACCTGCAATCTTCACTACGAGGCCAAGGAAGAACAAATACAACCAAGCGAGATATACAAGGACAAGAAGAATAATAACAATAGTAATAATTTAAAATAAGAGAGGTATAAGATACTTATCTTTTAAGAACATGTTGGCTCCCTCTTGATATTTAGCCTTCTTGCAAATAAACCTTGTCCACATCATCATCATGATATCATTCCTTCTTTGTTGGAGCTAGGGTTTCTTCTATTAGCGGAAGCAATCAATCCTAGGGTTTTGTCCATAACCTCTAGGGATTTCTTATCTAAGCCTTGTTGCTTGCAAGGGTTTAAAACCCTAGTTCTTCAATGATGATCCTTGATCTAATCAAATCAAGAAACCCTTCTTTCATAAAACCATTGTAACAACAGCAGCACTCGTAATAAATTTCAACATCAAGGTCTATGCCTTATACTCAAACATTCATGCAACCACTTAACATTGTCAAGAGAGGGACTTTGGTCTTCATGGCTTGAAGAGGGATTTACACAAGTGACATCTTCAGATTCAGCAGGGTTTTCAAAGAAAGTAAATAAGGTGACTTTGCTTTCAATGATATACTATGATGGCTCGGCATCTTCTAGGCCTTGTTCAACACTTCAAAGTAATGTCCTGCAGCCTGCCTTCATGTAACTTTCCAATAAAAGTCAAGCGATTCCTTCCATTTTAGCAATTATGTATTCTGGTTTAGGCATAATCTAGTTCCTTAATCAAGTAAACTTTGTTCCAACTGTATATCAACCTTGAAGAGGCACTCGGCCTCCTTTGTTGTTTCATCAAAGGATGTTATGATAAAACTGGTCATCCATAAAAGAAAATATCGTTCTCCAAGCAATCTTGCATATCATAAGACACAAGCGATACTTCTTTCATGGCTCAAATCAAGGAGATATCCAAGACCATTTTTATGTCATATACAAATAATATTTCCATGAAAATTATGCATCACACACGAAGAGACTTCTGAAAGTTCAACACTTCAGCCTTCAATCTTGAATGGCAATTGATGATGGTAATCTTTGTAGATTTCAATTTCAGACTCCATGATTTCAGTATTTTATACACAGGATCAACCCATATCATGCTTGAATGTATCATACCACTCATTTTTAAATGCAAGCACACTGTCTTTCAGGTAATGCATGTAAATTCTAAGGTATAGACACAGTCTTCAAGTTGAGGTATATTGGTTCCAAAGAATATTATGATGCAAAACTCAGACTCTCATTTCATCCTCTTCTAATGGCGATAAGAGATCAAATATTCCAAAAAACGGTAATTCATACCTCACATCCAAAAAGTCCAAGGAGACATCAATCTTTGGATTATTTTTCAGATATCTATCCTTGTAATGTGCTTTGTATGAAGACTTATCAAGCTAGTAGCCAAGCAAAATCTTTCTCCGACTTTAGTCTTATCACAGATCTTTCAAGAGAAACATGATACCAACCAAAATAGTTATAGGTACATACCTTGATTTCTGGTTTTGCTGCAATGGCCTTTTCTTAACACTTCTTTCCTGTACAAAGCCTTTCACACCACAAGGTTTAGAAGCATAAAAGGATAGTTGCTTGTGAGTCTTTAGAAATCTCTTAACATTTTCCAACACATTGCAAAACTCGCACAAGGATGATATTCAAGCTAAATGATTATTCAAGGAACCTTGCAAACACTCCACTGTCTTTGATATGATTCTTGAAAGATTAGGTTTGTAGTGTCTTTGAGCATCAGCTGGTCTTTTATCTTTACTAAAACCATTCCTTAGAGAACCAACAAGATCATTTTCCACAGGTAACCACTAGCTGCACACAAGAATGTCTCCCAACTGTTCATAATATATATATATATATATATAGATATATATATATTGGATCAAGATCTGTTATAGGCCTTCCTTATGATCTCAAAGAGATTTGAACTTCTTCATTAGAGTTCAGTCCATACAACAGAGAGACCCCAATAGGCTCGGGCAATTTTGGACTTATTCTTAAAGAGTGCAACTAGGGGCTAATTCCCCCTCTTGAAAGCCCCTCCTTTGATGACTCATTGCACATTTGGCTCAGCCTTGATGGCATCTCCCTTGTCCTTGAAAACCAGAATTTTTGCACTCCTACAAATGCCTCATTTTCAAGTCAGCCTCATCTCCACAAGTCTGGCCCTTTTCAAGTCGGCCCTTTAGGTGAACAGACATGTCTTTTGACCCCACGTTAACCACTATAACTTCACCTAATGGCCTCCTCATTTTGGCATCTCACTCACACATCTTTTCTCTCATGTTCTGATTGGTTCGTACAACCTGAGGCAGCATCTTCTCTCCACACATGCGAAGGGTTTCTTGGCAGCTTTGTTTTCACTGTTTGACTGTGATTTTTGTGGAATATTCTCTGTTTGGGCAGGCCGCATCTTCTGGCAAAGATTCCAAGGTTTTCTGGGCAGGTTGACCAGCATTGATGCAGACTGGACTGCATACTTTGACTGCAGAACGTTGACCAAGTTTGACTGGTTTTTCTTGACTGTTTTGGGTTGACTTTGACCTGTTCTAAAGGTTGAGTTCCTTGCTGCCTTGACCAAGAACTTTGGAGGTTGTTTGACTAGTTTTTGACCACTGTTGATTTGACTGGTTAGGGCACATTGCTTGCTGCTGACAATTACAGCATTGCAGATTTTGACAGGATCAGTTTTTGGCTTCTTATCATTGTACTAAATTGGATTTACTCTCTCTGTTGAACATTCAATATTAATCAATAAGAAGGATTGGTTGGGTTTTCCCCTTGTTGGGTTTCGCCCTGGTATTAGCCTAAACCTCTGTGTTCATTGTCTTGGCTTGTCTTCTTGTGCATATTGTTGCTGATGTTCTATCTCCAATTACTGTCAATAATGAACTAAAGTAAATGCTAAGTGATTGTTACAGAAATCTATTGAGATTGCTATTGGAATCTCAAGTGGAATTGCTATTGGGCAATGTTTTAAAACTCCGACTTCGACTCCGACTCGGCCGAGGGTCGACTCTGACTCCGACTCAGTATCGACTCAGGCGGCTCAATTTCAATGACTCGGTCGTTGTAAAAAATACATTAAATCTTTATTTTTTATAAAAACACATAATTTTAAGGATTTTCATTCATGTTTCCAAACACACAGCATTAGAATATAGATGGAAGACAACATATGATCAAAGTAGGCTCATGAATATATCCATTATATCAAAATGGCACCTAGTGCATTGTCCAATACATACACGATGATGATATAGAGATCAAAACAAAAACACATAACCAAGGAGGCTATAAATGGCCTCTACAACAATAGTATGTGACCAGTACTACTGGCTACTGCTAGAGTTGCCAAGATCATCTGGCTCAGTGTTACTTGGGAGCAGGAGCGAAAGTGGGGAGTGAGAGCGAAAACGGGAGCGGGAGCGACATTTTCAGAAGCTCCTGGTTTGGGAGCGAATCCCAAAGGAGTTCGACAACCAATGTCACTAACATCAAGGTACATAGAGGGATTGGTGCTCTTGATTAAATACGAGTTTCATACCCTAATACATGACAAAATTCAATGGAAACATTGCAATCCTCCAATCCTGAAATCCTGAAAAACTGATAAGTCTGCTGGATTTTGAATTAAATCTAAAATTCTACTTTCTCCATATGAAATCCAATGAGGCCGGAACCACTCTCAAACATCCTGAGTCATTTCATAGTAATGTTAAAAATTTAAGTAAAAGGATGAAAATGAAGATTAAGGAGAATGTCACTTTTAACATTACCATGAAATTTGAATAGCATATCAATACTAGAAGAGGGGAATGGACCCCAAATAGCATTTAACTAATTTAGAAAACACCTTGGAGTCCCCAACACTCAACTAACAGTTAAATTTAAAAAAAAAAAATATGAAAAATCTCATTTTTTGGGGTTACGGGCCGCATTCATTGACTCGGCCGAGTTCTTGCAGAACCGGCCGTGTTGACGGAGTCATGACTGACTCGGCCGAGTCATGCAATAACTCTGTCGAGTCAGTCATGACTCAGCCTCCCGTTCCGTTTTTTTCTGCCGGGTCACAAAAAATCCCAACGACTCGGATCAACTCGGTCGTTTCGGATTCGATTCGGCCATTTTTTAAAACATTGCTATTGGGATAATAAGAGATTGAAGTAATTGTTGCAAGCATAGAACATACCATAAAATTAACACTTCTTCCTTAGAGTGGGTTTTGGACTTCCTCCTTAAGAATAGTCTGTCTTCTTGACTGTAACACAGGGATGGAGTTTGGATTCTTGATTTCTTTCTTAGAGATAACAGAGTTCGAACCTCCTAGTCCTTTTCACAATGATGTCAATACAATCTTCTATTCGAACTTCCGGATACTTTGATTGCTTCTACAAGGTTAACAAGTTCATGTAATAGATTGGACTTGCAGCTTCTTTCCATAGAGATCATTGTTCCACAGATATAATAGGCTCAGATTTGATTACTTTCGGACCTTGTTTCATAGAGAGAAGAGACTCAGACTTGTCTATTCCATAGAGATGAAGGATCTCGAATTTGTTACCTTCTCAAAGAGGTTCAGATTTCCACAGTGATAATTTTGGACTTCTCACAAAAATCATAGGCTTCGAACTTGGTGACCTTCCACATATATAGAGAGCTTGCATTTGACACTTTCCACAACAAACAAGAATGTTCCTCAATCATAACATGGTCCACAACCTTGACACAATGAATAATGTTAGCCCTCGATCTTCTTGCAAACTGTGGTATAGGATTTCAGCCTTCCACAAACAAGTCTTTTGTTCTTTTGCAAATTGGACTAGCACCTTTTCAGACTTAGGCCTACTTAGGGCTTCCTCAAAAAGGTGATCTCAAGCTCCTTTCTTCACCTCAGCTCTGATACCATGTTGATTTTCTAGTGCAATCAAGACTAGTACAGTTTTTCAAACTGATAACTACTTCCAATGATAGTTTGGAACATTCCAATCATTAAGCAGTTACACATGAAAAATTTCAACCATTAACTTCTAAAGTAGAGCAATAATAATGAGACAAGAGACACCAAAATTTAGGTCAATGATTAGGGCAAAATCCACAAAGGGGAAAACCCAGAAATCTCTCCTTATGTGAGAGTTCAATTCATCAAATGTAAATCAGAGTATTAAAGTCAAAATTGCAATCTATGACCTCAATAAATGCCAAGTCAAATCAATCCAAGGAGAGAGAAACAGTCAACCCTGGTCCAAGTCAAAATCCACAACAAAGGGGACAAATTTCGGCCTGAGGCAGCTGACCAAAGGGCCAAAATTCGGCCTACAATACCACAGTCAAAGCTAGGTGAAATCACAAAAGTTGAACTGCAGTAAACTCTCGGTCAACGGCCCACAAACAGAGATAAAGTTTGGTCAAACAGAATCAATGAATTAGAGAGAAACTCAGCCTCCAAAATTAGTCAATAACTCAGTCAAACAGAGAAAAACCAACCAAGATCAACACAAGTCAAAGAGAAGTCAAATGGTTGGTCATCGCAAAATGAATCTTCTTCTTCTTCTCCTCACATGTGTGCACAAAACTCATGTGTTGGTCAAATGAGATGTGATAGATAGATGCCATATGAGGTCAATCGAATGCCAATATATACATGTGCTAGGAGGTGGGTTTTGAGCCTTTGACCTTGGGGTTTGTTCACACTCCGTAAATTTCCCTAGGCTAAGGAGAGAAACTCCAGAAGTAACCACAAACCACTTCTAGGCCAAAATCTAGCCCTTCTAGCCTTGGAGAGGGCTCACTCACTTAGGTTGCTCAATTGATCTGATATTAGGCAAGGTATAAAGTTAAATAAAGGTTTGTTAATGAGAAAAGATACAGATCCATTGGGCATGGAGCCATATCAAATCTATTTTTGTCTAGTGAGATGATGAAAAGAGAAAGGGTTTCTCCACAGGGGCAAGGTAGGCAGCTTTGGTGGTGGAATTTAGGTTAAATCGTTGTAGAGGGTGAGTGTAGAAAGGTGAAAGTCACTACATCAGAGCATCAATATCATATATGAATTCTAAACTATTGCTTTAAGATGAAAACATTGATAACTTGGAAAACTAAATTAGAGCACTATAAAAGATGAATTTCAAATTAAACATTTGGTTTTTCCAAGCAAGAAGATACACATTTAAGAAATGTAAACACATGAGACAACTTACAAGATCAAAGGAGCACAAACCACCAAGATGACACTGGAATCTCTGCAAATCACCTTCTAATTTTTATTCATTCACTAGCAAAGTTTTCAGGAAATGCAGTGTACAAAAGGTTTGTTCTTCTCTAATCTAACCAACATAACCCATTACCATGTTTTTCATCTCTAAATACATCATGAGGTTGGATCTTCCACTCTAGGTGGTCGAAATCATTGACCAAAACAAATTTCTAACTAGATAGATCAAATTTTTAGTGCATATATTGAAAAATAGTAGTAGTTTTCCTTACAACCAATGCAAGCCTAAAACATCACTAACTTGGAATATTTACAAATACACATTAACCACACTTCCTAAGGCAATATGCCACCTATCCACATGATCCAAACTACTTCTAGAAGCCAAAAATTCGAAATTTTTAATGAAACAATGATGACTTTCCAGACTTGCAGCGCATTAGCCAGTGTCACAGCAAATTGAAGTGATCTCCATGTCCTGTATGGTCGCAGCCTTCCTCTGTCAAAATGGAGCAAATAGGTATCCTTCAAATATCATTGTGATGGTAATGAACCTCTTAGATAAGATTCAAAGTGCTTGCAAACCTCCCTTTGGACTATCCCCCACTTTCACAGCAAGGATGTCTTCTTTCACAGTGCCTTCAAGAATTAGGACATATGGTGACTTTTAATTGATATAAAGTGTCGGAAGCATCAAAGTGAATGTTGTAACCTTCATATGATTCCCCTTATGACAAATCAAAACGTCAAAACTTCACTATCCCACCAGTACCAAAGATTATGCAAAAGTGCAACAAGCCCCTTGCTACGTTTTAGAGACTTCGCCAAGACAAAATTTTAGAGGTGAGTGGTACCCTCCTGCCGAAGATTCACTTTTGTACTAGCCTCTGCAAGTATGTCCAACTTGCCTCTCTTCCTCTTTCTTCCAGATTGCTTGGCCTAAGTGAGCTTCAGTTTTACCAATCTGAGCCTTCTTTTTAACACCAAATTCTATACATACAAACTTTTCACTTGCCTATGGAGAGGCAAGGTCCATTTCAACTTGTATTCAGCTTTGCCAAGGACAAGCTCAACAGCTTTTAACTGCCTAAACAAAATACAACTTATCCCTATGATCCTTTTTTGCAAGTTGAGCTATTGGTTGTTGAACTCCTTCAAGCTGTTCCAATAGCTTCTCAAATTCTTTCTACTCATCAAAAACCATTTTTTGTTCTGGCTGAACAGTCTCCTTTACTTGCATTTGCACCTTGGCATCAGACCTAGCTCTAGGTCTCCTTGACTGCTCAACTGCCTCCTCTAGCTCTTCAACATCAATGACTAGTTTGTCTTTGCCTTTAGCAGCATGTGCCAATGTTTTCTTTGATAGTTCTCCTTCACTGGGCTGAATAGTTTCTTGTGATACTTTATGCCTAAGTTCCCTATTCTCTTGTTGCAAATATGCTATTGCCAGATGAGCCTTGTCCAACTGATCTTGTAAGTCTTTAATGCTCTAGTACCTGTCATCAATTTCCACTTCCTTCTATGTACTTTCTGATTCCACAACTTGAATAGGTGTAGATGGAGGATCTACAGGCAATCTCTTGGCTACAACTCTTGTTCTAGGTACCCTTGCCACTTTTTCTACTCCATGTGAGAAATGAAGCTTCTTAGCACTTCTCTTATCAACTGATTTGATTTTAGTCAAAGGCTTTTTGACTGAGCTTGTTGTTGTAGGTGAAGCTTCTTTAATTACAACTGATGGGGTGTTTTTCTTGGTCTTCTGGCTGTTTGAAGATTGTGCTGCCCATCCTGAAGAAACCAAAAAATCTTGCCATGACGGCTCCTTTCTCTCAAGCTCCTTTATCACCAACGATTTAGTTAATGAAAAATGAAACAAACTGGCTTCACTTTGATTTCCTTTTGTTTGAATTCTATCAGCCATCTTACATAGACTCCTAAACAAATAATAAGGAAGATTCAAAGGTTTCTTGCTAGTAAAATGCATTAAGAGTCTAATGTGCTAGTGATACACTTTACTGAACCTCCCTTCACATGTAAAGTACCTTTGAATCACTTCAAATAGTTTACTATGGTGGTCTTGTAGATAGCTTCTTGGAACAACAGAACCATATCCTTTCCAATGTTTTGGTTTGAGAAAGTCTTTGAAATCAGCCAGATCAAAATCCATACCCTTGAACCATTCTTCTCCATTCAAACAGATCTCAGTGACCTCGGCTATTGCTTGAGCAAAGACTGGAAAAGTTAAGTGTTCCCACCTTTGCTTGCAAAACATCAAAACTCCTAGCAAACTCAATTTTCAGTTGTAGATGATACCCTTGAATCCTTTCACAAAACCTCATATACCCCACTTGTTCAAAAGCCATTCTGATAGCTGAATCTGCGTTGATGGTCGTGACATCTTGTGGCCCAAATCGCATAATGGCACCTCCCTTGTGCTTCTTGTCTTCTGGAGTTGACATGATCTTTCTTTTGCAACAGTGAATAATTTTAGGGTTATGAACAATTGGTTTTGTGTAAAAATGGAGGTGTTATGATATTAAAAGCATCTGATGATACCTTAAGAGACAACAAGCAATTACACAAAAAGCTTAAACAATGCAGACATCCTCAACCAAAACCCTACAGAACTTGCAATTTCAACACTATTGATGGAGAATTTAAAAGGGACCATCGCGGTGCAAAAGCCAGAAATGCAGCGCTGAAGGTAATTGATTTTTCGAACACTTTCAAGCATAGGCACTTAAGGGAAACAACTTTGATTTGGTTTTAAACCCAAGACACCTCTTTCATGTCAGGGCATTATGACTAATATTTACAAATTTGGCCTTAGATAGATAGCAAGACTAACATGACCAAGATTCCTAGCCATAGAACCCTAACAAGGTCAAACCCTTTCAACAAGTGGGGCTGACTTGAGCAAATGAGGCCAACTTGGTCAACATAAAGAGATATAATTTCTCCTTGCTCTTGCCAATGAAAATACAACCAAAGCTACCAATTTTCAACAGCATCCTCTACACCATGACCAACAGATAAAGAAGCCAATACTGATAAAGTGCGTTCAAATTCTGGAGCATCCAATCTATGGACAGATGTTATGACTTCATCCTTTTGGTCCTCGAGATGAATTGCCATCTCTACTGAAGCTTCAAGCTCCAAGAGACATCTCATTTGATCTTCTTCACAAAGTTGAACATATTCTGAACAACTTATGCCTTGGAGAGATTCTTCATTATAAGATTCACACAATCCAGAATGTTCGTCAATGAGAAATAATAGGTGCACCACTCCTCTCATAACTTCTCTGCATCTTAGGAAATTATGCCATCATTGGTGATTCCCCCAACAAGGACAAGAAAATGTCTCTGATACCACTGTTATGCACAAAACCTGGAAACTGAATTTTTTATTTTTTTAATCTGGAAGCTGAAAGTACTAAAAACAGCAACAACACTAAATAAACAACCATAATAATTTGTACTAGCAACACTTGATTCTGTACTCATGAAATAGAATTCTTCCCGAAACAACCTTCCATTATAACACCTAAAAGCCTCTTTATAACGAAAACTCCCAATTTTTTTTTTGTTAATTACACTCACTACAAAATTAACATAATTCATTTCACTGCAAACTAGCTGACCCTTTTTGTTAACTACACTTTTTTATTTAATTAGACTGACATAACTAAACATATTGGCGTAATTAGACTAACTGACTAACTTTTCCATTAACTTCCATAATTCAACTGATTGATTGACTAATAATTTTATCACTTGGTACCAATAACTGTAGTTGACCATTTAATAAAGATCAATGTTACATTTTGGCAATTTTGGGGAAAAAGTCGGAAATTATTGGGAAACTGTTGATTTCGAAGCCATTGGCATTATTTCCAAATGTCTGCAAGGTGAATTCTTAGCCACTGCCCTTATGATAGCTGTTGCTTTGGAATCCATTGCCCTTATTCACAAAGATCTGAAAGACGAATCCTTAGCCACGCATGGAGCATTTCTGTGAGTGAGAACAACTATAGTGTGTCTGCGCACATTCACATGAAGAAAAGAAGCCATTTGAACAGCAAAAGTTAGAAGATTTGGTCTTGGTGCAATTACAACCTTTAGTCGAGACACAACCAACTGACCAACACTTCTATGCGTGATCCCATAGTATTGGAGTAGATTGATCCAACCTGGATTGGATCACAGAGAGATCGCCACTAGCTTTTCCAAATATTCCATTCAATAGACTTGCAGCTGCTTAACCTGTTGGAGGCGACTAAGTCAGGTGTAGGACCTTTAGGGGTATCCCTTCAAGAGGAAAGCATAGCATCTGCAGAAGCTGATACAGAGGACATTCCAGGGAATTCATCCTATGATGATGATCTAGACGAGTCATGACTCATGGCTTTGTATTCGCTTGTTGGATTGCAGTTTGAATATGTTTGGACTTTAGAGATCCTTCAGAGCCTCAATGTCTATGTATTTTGTTCCAAGTGTATCTCTTACTTTTTTCAGCTCTTTAATTTCATTTATGGAAAACTTGTAATTTATGTAGGTCCATGTGAATTTGCCTATTTGGACCTTTACATGCAATTTAAGCTATCAAACTTAAATGCTTGGTATTTAATTGTTTGTATTACATTGTTGTGCACAAGTATATACTTTTCTTAAATTATATTTTGAATTATAATTTTTAAATGTTTTTTATTTAGTCGAGTTGACTTGAGACTGAATCTGAGACCAAGAATAGCTAAAAGAGAGAAAGCAGCATAGAAGCGAGATATTTCCCTAATACAAATGTATCACACAATTTATTGAATTGGTCATCTTGCTTCAGTAACCAAGAAATATATAAGACATTCATATAAATAAACAAGTCTCCCTTTAAAAAATGCACACCAAAAAAGTCGTCTCCCAACTTCTATTTCCAAAATCAAGGAATGTGACATACTCCAAATCTAAGTACCACATTATTGTCGATAACATACCACAGATATAGGTGTTTCTTCATTATTGATAGGCCCTGGAGAAATGTTTCCAGATGGAGTTGTGAGAGAAGATACTGCATGGTAAGGATTTGTTGACTCTTGCTCTCTACATGAATCCAATCCAGATGACTTGAAAAGGTCAATCAATAAATGAGGTTGCAATTGCTCATCTCCAGACCTTGTGCCAAGCTTGAAAACATCCACAAGACACTCTGTTGCAACTTCAATACCTTCAGTATCAACTCCTGGAGCAGGTTCAACTGTAGCAAAAAACAAAAATTCAATCATTTCAAATTAGGGATTTTGATGAAAAGGTAGCACAACAAGATCACTGTTATTTTATTATTTACAAAATGCTAGTTGCATTAACAACATCAACATGAATGCAATTCCAAGTGTAAAGCACAATAATACACTCTAACCCTCATATACTCTATCCCTCCCCCTCGTTAATTGTGCATGCATGCTTCCAGTTTAGCTGCCTTGAGATCCTTCAATTTGGTACTAAAATCTCCAACAGTTCCAAAGAATTATCATCCCTAGAGAGTCCATTCTTTTTCATTATCCCTTTTCTTTAAGTATATATCCCAATAAACATTTCTTGATTGAAACTACACAAACTTTTAAAAGGTAAGAATACAGATGAGGCAATTTTTTAAAAGAAAACCTCTTGAGGATATTCTAATATAAAGAAATATAAAGTCCCTAATACAGTAAAATACTAAAGATGATAAAGGGAAGCCTAGAATATTCTTTCTGGAAAGGCTACTATGAGCAAACAAAACTAACAATTTTAACCATGGCTTTCAAGTGGGCAAATCTAGCAACTTTAAATGTCAGAAGGTCATGAGAATATGGAAACCTCATCTAAAATTAGGCATGAAGGAAAGCAAAAACAAAGAAAGCATAAAGTTTCAAAAAGTCTTTCTCAAGTGTATACTAAAGGGAGGATGTTGGGATGACATATTTACTTGGTAAAAGACATGATTCGACCCCTTTAGTGACCAACATGGGGTATCGGGGATTGTCTTCTTTTGGTACATTTGCTTCTTTGGTCCTGTTGACCTTGCCGCCTACACCTACCTACAAGTCAGTGAGAAAAGTCTTAAACCCCACAAGGTGTGGTTGGTGGCAAGGGACTAAGAGAAGTGGTTGTCAAACTAATCCCAACTTTCTCTGTTTGAGTTATCTCAAAGGTTAGCTAAGGGGGGTGGTCCCTAATGAAAAGTTAAGTTAAAAAAAGAAGTGAGTTTCTAGGAGAATTGTTAGAGTTAAATAGATTATCTCTTTAAGATTTATAAGCAAAAGACTGATATGAGCAATAACCATCATAAGATAAACATGAAACACATAAACAACCAGTGCCTCCAAATATTTGCTCTTTAAGAAATGAAATTGTATTTTGCTTAAAATGAAGTGAAATGCTTTCAAATGGAAAGCCAAGATAACCTTGAAAAGTGAAACAATAAATTGTTAACACAAGATATTATAAATGCTTTCAAGATGAATAAGTCTACAAATCGAAGCATGGAAACTATCTTGCTCAAAAGGATACAAAAATAACTCAAATTTGAGACCAAGATGACAACATGCAATTAAGTTTGCAACCCAAAATAATAGTACTTGAAAGTTGAAAGTGAAATCAACCATTCATGACAATATGCAATTAAACCACAAGATGAGTCAATTTCCAAGTACAAAAAAAAATTAAACTTGTTGCAAAATTAAAAGGAATTACAATGCCTACATCCAAAGTGCCTCTTGAAATAAGATTTGCATGAAAGTCTTTAAACCATCAAGATAACAAGAAATTTAAGAACTTTGCAAACAAAGCAAATGTGATGGAATGAGCTCTTGGTTTATTTTATTAATCAGTGCTAATGCAAAGTTACAATTGAACTCTAGTCCTCAGACCTCATCCTCGCCCAAATATTTGGATCTCACAATGAGGAGTCAATAGAGGGAGAGGGTCTCTAAAAGTCTATTCAACCAACTTATGTTGGAGGTAAGTTTTAGTGAGGCTTGGGGCCTTCCTATGCTAAAATGCCTAGATGAAATGCAAATTGTGTTAATTTCCCAAATTAAACTAATGCAAATGCAAATGCTTCAAAGAGAAATAGTTTTGCAAAAATTGAGAGCTTATGCATCTGGGAATTTAAATACAAGATTAGTAAAAATTTGCATGTGGAGTGAAATGTGTTGATTTTGAGCATGCAAAATATGAAATTTAAAAGCTAGAAAGCTAAGAAAAACTAAAAGCAAGATTAGGCCATCCACAAGAATCCCTCCTCTAAATGAGGAAGGGGGATGCCATGGGAAAAATCCCAAACTCCCTCCAACAAATTTTTTTACCTTTCATTAGCGCTTAAAGCGAGTAAAAATGTCTCTAAGAGGGCAGCCCACAATACGAGAGAGATCTTTACAAAGATGAGACTCTAACAAAGCTAGACTCTCTCCCCAAAAAAGATAATGACAACAAACTTGAAGATGGAAAAAACTCTCCAAAAGAGATTCACAAGGCTCAAAAGGCCCACGGCCTCTATAAGTTTGCAACTCTCTCCCAAGTGCTTATGGCCTCCCTAGAAATCAGTCTTTTAGCGTGAGGGGGTCCTGCATACACACGAGTGAGTAGTTTTCCAAAGCTTCTACTCAAGCACCTTGTTGCCCAATGCTCAAGCCTATGGGCTGCAAAACACAAAAAAATACCAATTATCGATGTAAAATTAGGAAAAAGAAACCAAAATTAAACTTGGAATTTAATTTACAAAGTACTAGCTCAAGTAATGGGAGTGAACCCCCATACTTGCCTAGCTTTAGAAATGACTCTTGAATAGGAGATATAAGTTTGAAAGAACTAGAATCAAAGAAGTATTTTGAATTTTAAATGGATGATCAAGTATCTGTAGACTAAGAAAACTCCCTTTCGCTCTTCGTTGGATTGAAAACTTGGAGCGAAAAAATGGTTGAATCTTGGATCGTTGTGACTCTAGGAGTGAGTTGATCTAATTGAAATTTCCCCCACTTCCAGAAAGATTCTTGCACACAATACAAAAAATCTTTCCCACACACTTTAACACGTATTAATTTGCACAAGATTAGAGCAATATAATGAATAAGATAAACCAAGCATTCCTCTTAAAATGAATTGGCAAGCTTATCCCTGGAATACTACTCTAAATCAATGATATGTGCAAGATAGCTTGCACACATCAATCCAAGCAAGATGGCAAGCATAAACTAATATTAATTCAACATGCGAAATAAATTAAACACAATCGCAGTAGTATGAAAGGATATCATCTCATAACGCCAAGAGAACACCGACCAGATAGCCCCATAGTCTTGATTGTATTAAGAAAGTATACAAGTACAAAATGGCAGAGTTTCCTAAAGCCCAATAGCTTATTACATGATACAAAGATGAGAACCAAAGCTCATTTAAATAGGCAAATGGGAGTCAATCCCATGTGAGTGCAAGTGACAAGTGGAAGGGTGAAGATCCCAATGCTAGCAAGTCAAATTCCAAGTGGTTGCTTGACTGTTGTAGGTGGCAGCCTTGACTGCTTGACTGTTGACTTGGCCTCAATTTTCCAATGTGGTTGCCATGTCATTGCTTGTCCCCCATTAACTTTAATGTGCACCAACATGTTGAAATAAATCAAATTATTTAAACTTTAGCCATATGTAATATTTCAGCATTACCTCTTTAACTCAACATTGACCCTTTTGACTCCCTTTGACTTGCATTTGGAACTTTGACTTTGAGTTGTGCTTTGTTTGGTGGGCCCCACATTGCTGCTACATCACCTTTGATATTCCTTTAACTTTCCATGTCAAAATTCGACCTGTTTTGACTATGGAAATTTTTCTAAATTTTTCTAATTATTCAATTTTTTGAATTTTTTCCTCATTTTTGCCACTGACATTAGGAAAATCGACTTTTGAGGGACTATAAGTTGTTTTTTGACCCTCAAAGTGGGTCCTATGATAATGTTGGGGCTCTGAGGATGAATTTTGAGTAGTCACACACCCCAGACATTTACTAAGGCCACTTATTTACATCATTGCATAGAAAATAATTAAAAAATCTCGTTTTGTGGGAAATTTTTAATTTTTAAAAAATCCTACTTAGACCTAGCCAAATTCCACGAAATTTCTTGTGTGATCTAGTATGGTAATATACATCGACTCTAGACGCTAAGATGTGTTAAGGGCTCAACCTTCAAACTGTCACCCCAGCTTTGGAGTAAAAAATGAGTGAAAAAACCCAGAAAATTATCTGCCTCTGAAAAAGAAGGGATAATTAACCAGATAAAAAAACACTCCAAGGTGTACTCATTTGTTGATTGAGTCCCAACATCCTAGGCCTGTTACAAACTCAAAAACTCATTATTACTAGTATCACTTATTAAAATTCCCCACAGGGTGTGGAATCTGAGTACAAGAAAGATGATGAGAAGATAGAAGTAGAGTTAACAAACTCTGTTGACTGATGATATTTGATGGTACAAGTGCCCTATGGAGTATCCTTGGGCATGGAGTCTTCATATAATCATCAGGTACCACTCCAATGGTCAACAGGCCCCAAGTCAAGCCTAAGGGATGTTGTTAGCGTTATGGTTGTTAATATTGACTTGAGTCATGACCCTTATTGGGATAATCAATGCACAGCATCAGTGGGTATGATATTTATTGCATACCATTAATGGGGAATTAAATTACAAGAGACTAGTTGTTAAGGTTAAGGCTAAGCCATCTACGTCCAGCACTTATGTATCGGAGGTTTTCACCTCATTTGAAGTGTACTCAATTGTATCATTCATTCTTGGTATTCATCGATTATATGGATACAAGGTTACCCACCAAAACAATCGTATCAATGTTGCATAAAGTCTCTTGTGATCCTCATGTAGCATTACTAATATTAAAATGTTGGTATTTTGATGATCCTCAGGTTAAATTTGGTAGCCAGGGAGAAATTCCCTTAGACAAATCTATATTAGTCAAAGTGCATTGGTCAAACAAATTATTTGGGTCAATAATTTTAAAAAGGGGGTTTTGGAAACATATATTTAAATTCAATCTGTTAAATTCAAAATTGGAAATTTCCCTCCATTCATCTATGTCGGCCTAACTCAAAGGCACCTATTCGATTAGCAACCTTCTCTATATATTCTGCATTGGTTGATCTCTTTATTAGTGATTCGAATGGTTAATGTGATATGAGGATTCGGATGGTTAATGTGATTTGAGGCTTCGAATGACAATTAATTCTATCTATTTCAGCTTTGGATGGCTCACATTATTCTCTACACACTCTCAGTCAATTTATAAGCCTCGCTCGACTACGACATTCTACCACAGGTCTCTCGCTCTCGCATCTGCCTCAAGGTCTCACTCTTCAATCAAGATGTCTCTCAATTTGCGACAAGATCTCTCACTCAGCCCTCATGCATTGGACACTATGCTCTTGCTCTATTTATGCTACAGAACTCTTAACTCCGATGCTTTGGGATTCTCGCTCAACCCATTGCCATTGCACTAGCTCTCTATCGCTCTTATGGTATGTCACCTGGATGCTCTCTACCCATTAACATTGCACTCGTTGTATTGGGATTGCTCTCTGTTTATTGATATCTCTCACATGACATAGTACCCAGATTGCATTTTCATTGTGAAATGGCACTCAAATCTATGTCCCCGTATTGATTCACATCACTATAGAGATTATATGGCATCTACAACATCTTTGCATATTATTGGCATATCGATAATCTATGGTTTCTGCTATTATATTCTCTATAATACATGGCCCCTACATTGTCTCGACACAATACAACATAGTACACGTTTGACTTCAGTTGTACAATGCGTTGATATATCATCATATATGGCCTGGTAGAATATCATTATGTATGGCACACCATTACTCTACGTTAAGGCATCATTTGGTATCTCAAATTGTATGTATAGCATTATTGGTTATGATGTGAGTTCAGACTCGTATCTCTGCACAACAACGTCTATATATATACATGATATGCCAAACAAGTTATATACATGATATGGCAGACAGTACATGATATGATAGACAAGGTATATACATGTCATGGCAAAAACCTTGGCATCGCAGACAGTGTATATACATGTCATGGCATCATCCTTGGTTATGGATCGAATTCTTGATGCCTCACAATCAATACACAAAGTTCTTTTATAATATATATTGCAGAGATCTCAATGATATCAATGAGTTGAAGTTTCTGCTATTCTACAGCAATCAACATGAAAGGATCTTTATGTATCATCATAACGAAAAAAGGAATGTATGGCAATCATTGATAACAATCATGAATGGTTCCTAGTTGGCACTAGGGGGGCTAATATATTTAATGTCCCATTATGATTATACTTTGTATCTTAGCTGAGCTATTGATGAAATCTAATAGAAAAAGAAGAATTGCATTCTGGGTTTTCCCCCTTGTGGGGTTTTGCCCTAGTCTCTGACCAATTCCTGTGTCTCTATGTGTGCTTGTTTTTCTTCTATTTGTTCCTTCTACTATTTCGTTGCATTATTGATGATATTGTTCTTTCTACACAATTACATATGATGTAATAATGTTATAAAGTGGTGGGGTGAATTTAATGTGTAAACAATGTAATGTAATTATGTAACGACCCACTTATAGTAAATTAATATTTATGAAATTAAATTATAAATTATAAATTAAATAAATTAAAATTAAATCATTAAAATAAATAAATAAACTTTATTTCAAATTAAGATATGCAGATAAAATTAAATCAGTTTTTGTTTATAAAAATCAACATGTATCATAATTTAGACATGGTGATGGAGGATGTCGGTAAATGGAAACTTATAAGAAGGAAGGGGCAGTTGGAGGCAAGGGGAGGAAAAAGAGGAGAAAAACTTATACACAGAGTTTGTTTATCATCAGGAAGAGTTGGGCCTTACTTGTTCTGAGGTTTCTGGGCACAAGGGAACAGTCTGCTTCAACTGAGAAGTTTACTGGACTGAGTAGCGAGGTTCTGCTCAGTTTGGCTGGGTGGTTTCGGTCTTTTGATAACCGAAGCAGGAGTAGTTTGAGGTTTTGAGGCATCATCAACCGTAGGATTTCAGGTAAGTACTTTCATTGGTTCTGTGAATTACATTTATAAGATTCAAGAATTTTTATCAGAAGATCACGAAGTGTAATTCTAGAAGCATTTACTGTCTCTGAAATGGTTGTAATATTCCGTTATTTCATACTGTGTTCATAGGGAATAGTTGTTTAAATTATTCACAGTTCTTACAAATTAAAAAAGCAAAGAAAAATATAGCCCTAAGAGAAATAAATATGGTTTCAGAGGTGGGCCGAAGTAAAGTCTTTGCAATCACCCCTATGAAGACACAATTATGGAAAATGCCTAAAAGAATCCTACAGTTTAAAGGAAACCTTAGTTAACTTTTATCTAGCAAGAGTAGTTAGGCTTTGGCAAAAACCCTTGGAGTGTGGGCCTGGATATGAAACCCTAGTATGATCAATGAAAAGTTGTTCCAACGTCTAGTGGAAACCCTAGGAGAAGGGTATATTGAAGATTTATGCATTGATTGAACTTGGTTGCAAATGAAAGAAGATAAAGGATACATTTAATAATCATGAGGAGGCGTCTCTATATGTGATCAATGGAAACTAATGCCTCTTGGCTAAGATGGAGACTAAATCAAGAGGGAGCTAAAAAAACCTTCCCATGAAGATAAGTATCTTTCATGCTATTTCATTATGTCGCGCCTCTTGTTTAGATTTATCATTTTGATTATTTTTCCTACATGAACATGTGAGTATTTGAAAGCTTCTAACTCCTGGCTAAAGATTTGATACGCAGATCCTTCTTGGGGATCATCTGATAAAAGCTAGTATCAGAAGAGAAAAGCTAGTGTTGGAAGAAGCTGGTGCAGGAAGGTAAGCTAGAGCAATATGCAAGCTTTACAACGGCTAATAAATCGTATATAGCTGAAGGTATCCAAATGTTACAAGGTATGATTTCGCTGCAATGTTGGATGGCATGTGAAGACTCGAGGTATGATAAGAATATCACTTTCATAAATGATTTGATTTATGCTTGCCTATCACATGCATATGAAAGTAAGATTCATTTCTAACTCGTGATATATTGGTGCACTTGATAATAATAGTTAATATAACTTAAATCTCTCTTGGTATGGTATTTGGCAAACATCTTACACTTAATTTAAGTTATATGATCATGATGGATTTTCTGATCTTTATAAAGCAGGACTTTGATGAAAATGATTGTATGTTGTGATAAAGATTTGATATTGTATGGAGATGCACTTGTTAGCTATATGACACTAACCCCTGATGAATAACTGACGACATGATCATATGTGACAACGACGCTGATGATGGTGATTTGTCATGAAAACCTAATATAGTTTGAATCCGTGTTCTAACAGCTGCGTTGATGCATGACATATGACAGACAGGTTGATACGTTGATTGAAGAAGCTTCCCATTCAGAGGGAGAGGCCATTGATGAGATCCCAACAGCTACTATTTATATGCGGTGGACAATTAGAAGTCTTATGATTGCAGAATGAAACAAGTCTTATAGACTTGAACTAATAATGGCAAAACCTTTGAAGTGTTTTCTATTGTTGCTAGATTTGGTGGATTCCATATCAGCTAGATGAATCTTTGTATGCACTCTAAATTAGACAGAGTCTGGTCATAGCTGGGTCAGAAACACTTCATGGATTGAGATTATGCTACTATTGTCTCCTTGCATAAGGAAGAAGGGTAAATATGGTATTCTTTTCCTTATGTTATATATTTTCTCAAACATTTGATGTCCTGTGTGAACAGGAAAACAGAGAACTATTGCTCTTGGTAATGTAAGAGGTAGTATGATTGAACACTATTGTAATTTGTTTGCACTGGCATCGGATACGAGCACTTTGATATGTTTTTTATTATTAGAGAGCAGCACAAATTGATGGATGTGACCCTCCTAGGTAAGGGTCTGAGATGATCGAGAACATTGAGCAGGGCTCTTCCCCCTGGTTGAGCTCCCAAGGTGGGGAATGGAGCTGATGGGCTCCTAGGGATGAGAGACCTTTGACCGATAGGGTGTCAAGACCTGGGATCTCCCCTAGTCAAAGTATGCCCCAGTTAGCGCCCTGCCCACTCCGTGGGATAACCTCCTCATCTGGCCAATGGGATGGGGGACTCGGGATAGAGTATGATCCCTACTCCTTGCAGTAGGTGGATCTCACCCAAGTTGGTGCATGCATGTGTTCTACCATCTGACTCTCAAAAATCAAGATGGGAAGATCAGGGACAATAGGGTAGAGTGTGACCCTTACTTTCGGTAAGTTGATCTCACCTATTTTCAAGGACTTTGGGATAGTGTGATCCCTATGCATTAAGGTAGGTCTAATCTCGCCCTTTTGATACAGGATGGAAGCAGAGGGCTCCCCTGCGGTGATTCTTCTTCTTTGGATTCAAAAGTGTTCAACGCGAGATGAGCAGAGATGATGATGAGAGATTTCATTAGCAGAGATAATAGGATAGGTGTGATCCTTACCATTTATGGTAAGTGGTATCCCTCGTATTATCGCCAGGCAATAGGATAGGTGTGATCCTTACCTCATCAGGTAAGTGGCATCCCTCATATTGTCTGTAGATTCTGGATGGTAACATTGGCTCCCTGCTTGCAGAGATTCCCGAGTAGTAGCATTGGGCTCTTTGACGTGGTCCCAGGTTGAGCAAGGCTCCCTGATGTTGTTTCGGATTGAGCTAAGCTCTTCTATATTGTTATGGGTTGAGATGAACTCCCCTATGATTATTCTTCTTCTTCTTCTATTGGATTGAAATAGTTCAACTAATGATCAAAAGAATTAAGTTATGTTGAGATATGATGAGATGGATGACTTCAAGACAGGTAGGGTTTGGAGGGTCGATCTCCTCTACCATTGATTATGGATTCCTCTTCATTATGAGATGATACGAGACAAGTCTTATCAATGATACAGTTGTTTGAAAGGGGAGCATCCTTGATGGTTTTTGGCTCGGTTGATGGAATTCCTCCCTAGCTAAGAGGGAATGTTAAATTTAGCAACCAAGAAGAAATTTCCATCAACAAATCTATATTACTCAAAGTGCATTGGTCAAACGAATTATTTGGGTCAGTGCTTTTAAAAAGGGGGTTTTGGAAACATATATTTAAATTCAATTTGTTAAATTCAAAATTGGAAATTTCCCTCCATTCATCTTTGTCGGCCTAGATCAAAGGCACCTATTTGGTTAGCAACCTTCTCTATATATTCGGCATTGGTTGATCTCTTTATTAGTGATTCAGATGGTTAATGTGATCTAAGGATTCAGATGGCTAATGTGATCAGAGGGCTCGGATGGCAATTAGGTCTCTATGTTTCAATTTTGGATGGCTCGCGTTACTCTCTATACACTCTCGGTCAGTGTATAATCCTTGCTTGGCTATGACATTCTGACACAAGTCTCTCGCTCTCGCATCTGCCTCTCCATTTGTGACAGGATCTCTCTCTCTCTCTCTCAGCGCTCACGCATTGGCCACAAAACTTTAACTCCTATGCTTCAAGATTCTCGCTTAACCCATTGCCATTGCACTCGATCTCTATCGCTCTTATGGTATGTCACCTGGATGCTCTCTACCCATTACCATGTCACTCGTTGTATTGGGATTGCTCTCTGTTTATTGGTATCTCTCTCATGACATAGCACCCAGGTTGCATTCTCATTATGATATGGCACTCAAATCTATGTACCGATATTGGTATCACATCACTATAGAGATTATATGGCATCTACAACACCTCTACATCATGTATGTGTGATCTCGACATTATATTATTGGCATATCGATAATATATGGTTTTTTCTATTATATTCTCTATAATACATGGTCCCTACATTTTCTCAGCACAATACAACATATGTCATGTCCCTTCTCAAACATATTAGTCACAGGGTGCAGCTACACATTTTTGGCTCCATTTTTGGCTTAGGAGGAGGACCCCACACTTAGACTTAGGAACTATAGGGGAATTCGACTTTATTTTTGCAACTAGTGAAATGTGGGGGCCACCCACATGAGTAATTCGAATTTGGCCATTCGATGAGCTTGGAGGGAATCGAATGGGTGGATGGAGGGGCCCACATGAGGCTAAGGGAGGCCAAGATGATAAAAGGAGGAGGAGCCCTCATTTTCGACCATCTTGATCATTTGCAAACAAACACATTTTTTTACGCGTTGTTGCTAGGCGAGTCTACTGGTTGTTTAGCCACGAATCTCTCAAGCGGGACATTCAACCTCTTCTTTAGGGGACCATCCATGCCCGCCCTAGGGAGGTTGCTCCACAGGGATTTCAGGGAGTTCAGCACAGTCACACACTTCAACCAGTAGTGCAGAGAAGGGGACTGCGTATTTCCTGGGCAGCCAGAAACACATAGGAGGAGATAGAAGCCAACAAGGAGGTTTATTGCTTGCTGGGAGTTCTGGGAGCTGAGGAGGTTGTTGTTGAGGGCATTTTCGCTGGGATTTGCAGCCAGCTAGACCAGTGCATCAGTTGTACAATTTTCTAGGCAGAGGGATTGCATAGAGGCCTCTGGTAGCAATTTCGTGTGGCTTGGAAGAGCAGTTCATCTTGGCCAACAGCCATCCAGGGAGCAAGGAGTTAGTCAGCGCGGGTAAAACCAGCATTCCAGTGGTGTTTTCAGAGGGACTTGCAGGTTGTTTCGTGCAAGTCGAATTTGGCAGCAGTCGCTGGGGAGAGGCTCCAAGGAGACCGAAAATCCAAAGACAAAACCAGTGAAATTCCCTTCTGGGTTTTTCTGGGTTTTGTCCAAGGAGTCCGGGGCTTAAAGGATATAATTCTCTGGGCATTTTTTGGGACATTCCAGCAGGGCGGCAGTTTACTCAGACAGCGCAGTGCAAAGTGGTGCAGCAGCTCGGCAGTCTTCAACTCAGCAATTTCTCACCTGGGTTTTGTCAAGCTTGTCCTTAAGACAAGCCCAGGTGCACCATTCCATTTCATATTGTATATAGCTCTCTAATTTTATAATAATATGGCACAGCAATTCCAGATTTGCAACGTTTTCATTGATGTCTATTGCATGTTTTTATTTTATATGATGTTGCACCATTTATTTGCTTAATATCACTCATATTCCTACTTAGGAACATTACAACATATGTACACGTTTGACTTCAGTTGTACAATGTGTTGGTATATCATCATATATGATCTGGCAGAATATCATTATGAGCACACCATTACTCTGCGTTAAGGCATCATTTGGTATCTCAGATTGCATGTATAGCATTATTGGTTCTGATGTATGAGTTCAGACTCGGGTCTCTGCACAGCAGTGTCTATATATATACATGATATGGCAGACAATTTATATATATGATATGGCAGACAATATATGATATGGCAGACAGGTTATATACATGATATGACAGACAGTACATGATATAATAGACAAGGTATATACTATATACATGTCATGGAAGAACCCTTGGCATGGCAGACATTGTATATACATGTCATGGCAGCATCCTTGGTTATGGCTGGAATTCTTGATGCCTTACAATCAATAGACAAAGTTCTTTTATAATATATATGGCAGTGATCTCCATGATAACAATGGTCGAAGTTTCTGCTATTCTACAGTGACCAACCTGAAAGGATCTCTATGTATCATCATAAAGAAAACAGGAACATATGGCAATCATTGACAAGGATCATGAATGATTCCTAGTTGGCACTAGGAGGCTTAATATATTTAATGTCCCGTTATACTTTGTATCTCAGCTGAGCTATTGATTACAAGTGGCATTGTGGAACTATTTGATCCACTCAAAAGGCACAAGGGAGCACTCCACTCAAGGAGGATTATCAGGCTTTCTAAAGTAAATATTAGTTTACGAAATATGGTTTTATTTAAAGGATATAAATGGAGGAGAGGATTCATCTGAAATAGGCAAGGTTGGAAGATTGGGAGTTCCCCTCCAAGTACTTAGTGGAATATCTTTAGGAGGATTGAAAGAGAGATGGATTCAATATGAGGCTTTTCCATCTATTTATTCATTTCATGGATGATTGGGGATTTTTCATGAATTGCCATGTATTTACTGTTGAAATAAACTCGTACAAGGGCATTATTGACACAAAAGAAGAGATCAGGTTTGAACTTGCTAAACCCTCCCTAATCCTTGATGTAACCCTGTATTATTAAAGGATTTTACTTATGTAGTTGTATGGTTAGGGTTGTTTCACTCTGTTTTTTATGGCTATCTTAACTGAGGATGAATGCTAAGTGTGACCTATTTGGTCCTCTTGATCATGTTGTGAAACCATAATTAAAGAAATGACATAATGTTGGCTGTTTTCATTCAATAAGAAGGTTGTTCCACTTCATCTACTTTATCTAGGATTTCATCTTATGGTTGTTTATTCTTTAATTATTGGCTACACAGTATTGTTGGCTTTAATTTCATTGTTGAGATGGTGCATCTTGTCTAAAAGTGCTTTCACTTATTCTTTGTAATATTCCTAATGAGGAAAAACAGTGATAAACAAAGCAATAGTTGACATGCATACACAAAATTCAGAAATATAAGTAAACACCCATGTGATCACCAAAAAACACTATCCAACTGAGCCATTTTATTATATATTTGGAGCAATAGTACAATGGGTATGGAAGGAGTGCACCTGGGCTTGCCTCAATGGCAATCTAGACAAGCCCCAGGTTGGAGAATGCAACACCCAGATGAGCAAATGAGCTGCCCCAAAAATGCTCTGCGCTGCCTAAGAGGAACTGCATGGTCTGCTGGAAAAGAACTGCTGAAAGACCCACCTCTGGTGTTCAGAAAATTCTACAAAATTAGCCTGGGGCTCCTCTCAATAAACCTGCCAAAACCCAGAAAGGGTTTGGTCTAGTTCTGAACTCCAAAAATTGACCCCAAATACCACGTCCTCCTCAAACTAGCTGGAAAATACAACCTATCTGGAAATTCACTAAAGCAACTCTCCAATCAATCCAAAAATGTTCAATTCTACTCCCTGGATGACTTCCTCAAACTCCCGGTACAATCAAGTTGCCCAACTCCTTTCCTCAACCTCCCAAGTGTGCCCAGAATTTGGCTCTTGCGTTGGCCCAGCGTAAATAATTCGACTGCCTGAATGTTGCAACCTCTAGCCCCAAAACTCCTCAGCAAGCTTGGTCTTCCCTTTGAGTAGCTATGCGAAATTTCCTCCAGCAAATGCCACCCGGAAGATAGCTCAAATAAATGGCACGTGATCCCCTACTGCGTCCTATGCACCTTGAGCTCCACAAATCACCCTCCAATATGGCACACTTTTACCTTCCTAGGGTGGCATTCGTAGTCCACCGAAAGAAGGGTGACCTCTCCCCTTGGAAAGCTCTACGCTGAACAGCACTGTGACTCGGCTTAGCAGCGTGAGCAACATGAGAATTATTAGATTGACAAAAGACCCCAATAGCTATTAGGCCCCTTCTATTTATAATTTTTGAGTTGTCTTCCCATGTGGGCCCCTCCATCAAGCATTTAGACCCCCTACCTTAGCAACTCAGACTTTCCCTCCAAGGAAGTACATACTTCATGTGGTTGTGGCCCCCACATCCCACTAACAAAAGTGATTTTGGCCTCCATCCCCTAAGTCTTAGTCCAAAAATTTTGTGGGTCCCATAATAGACAAAATTGCCAAAATTGTGAAATTAAATTCAGGGAAATTATTCTAGGAAGGAACATTACAATCCTCCCCTCCCAAATGTTTCTTGTCCCCAAGCAAGTGCAGTGTTGGATGTTGAAGTATGTGTTCACCCTCCCAAGTTGCATCCCCATCTGCAAATTCCTCCAGCGTACCAAGTATTCCCTGATGGTTCTGCTCTACAGCTTCCCTTTTCTAGCCTCCAAAGTAGCCTTCGGCTATAACAGAAGATGTCCCTCATCATCTAGTGGACTAACTTTGTGGTTGTTGTCCCTTGTTGTCCCAACACCTTTTTGAGGCATGAGACATGAAAAACATTGTAGATCTTTCTCCCTGGTGGAACCTCCAGCTCAGGCCACCTCTCCACCTCTCCTAATGACCCGATATGGTCCGTAAAAACGGAGTTGTAGCTTCTCGGCCCCCTTATGTTTTAGCATGGACTACCTATATGGTTGTAGCTGCAGGAAGACTAAGTCCCCTTCCTCAAACTGCCTCTCAATCTTGTGTCCGTCTGCATACACTTTTTGATGATTCTAGGTTGTTAGCAAGTTGTCCTTGAGAGCCTTGAGGATATCTTGGCTGTCTTGGATCCAATCTTTGGCCTTCGGGGCCCAGCTGTTTCCAAAAACAATGTCAGCAAAACATAAAGCGTCATAACCATCCAAGGCACAGAAAGGTGACATACCAATGGACATGTGGTGGGTGGTGTTGTAGCGGTACTCGCCCAAATGCAACCATCGGATCAATGCTCTCTGCTGCCCGGTCACATAGTTCCGTAGGTAGCACTCTGAATGGCCTTGGTCTTCTGCTCATGCACCCTCACACCATCCTCCCCAATAATATACCCCAAATAGAGCATTTTTGTCAACCCAAACTCACACTTGAACAGTTTGGCGTAGAATTGTTGCTCCTCTAAATGCGTAACACCACCTCCAAGTGTTGTAAATGCTCCTCCTAGGTCCTGTTGTAAATTAGAATGTCATCGTAAAATACCAAATACAAATTTCCGCAACTGCCCATGGAACACATTGTTCATGCAGAACTGGAAGGTGGCAAGTGTGTTGGTCAGGCCGAAGGGCATAACCAAGAATTCAAAATACCCATAGTGGCATCTGAAGGTCGTCATGGGGATGTCTTGATCCCTCCCTCTAATCTAGTGGTACCCTAAATGCAAGTCTATCTTAGAGAATTACGTGGCTCCTCTAAGCTCATCCATCAGCTCATCAATGCGTGGAATGGGGTAACAGTTCTTCAAAGTCTTCTTGTTGAGTGCCTGATAATCTATGCACATGTGCAACGTCCCATCCTTCTTCTTCACCAGAACAACTGATGAAGCGAAGGGGCTATAGCTAGGCCTGACATGCCCAAATGTCAGCAACTCCTGAATGGCTCACTCAATCTCATCCCTATAGGCCTTGGGATGTCTAGACTCTATATGCACTGGTAATAACCGCATGTACCCCAGGCACCAGCTCAATCGTGCGCTCAAATCCTTTGTCAGGTGGTTTCCCTAGTGGTATGTCCCCAAACACTACCGGATACCTATCCAAGATAGCCTCTATGTCGGGATGTGGTGGCTTGGTCTGTCCGCTAGCCTCTAAAATCCTCAACTCCACTGCCCATGCTATGTCCCCGTGCCTCAAGTTAGCCTCCAGTCTGTGTGCTAAAACTGTCTGTGGAGGATATGAATGCATGCCCCGAAGAACAACTAACTTGCCATCTAGCCTTGTGAACTCCATCTCCAACTTCCTCCAATCCGTAGTGAGCCACCCAAGAGAGTAGAGTCACTGGACACCCATCACCACATTGGTGTCTGGTACATCCATCACGAAGAAATGCTCTGTCACTAAGTAGTTCCATATGGTCACCGTCAAAACGAGGACATATCAAGTACATTGCATGGTCCTATCCCCCGGCACTAGGACTGAAAACCCCTCAAACTCCTTTGAAGTGATACCCCGCATATGAACCATTTGTGCGTTAATGAAATTGTGGGTGGCGTCACTGTCTGCCAAAACCGAGACACACTACCCTTACACTGTGCCTTTGATCCTCAGGGTCAAAAATTTGGGAACCCCATGCAAAGAAGCTAGGACTCCTCCAAATGGTGCGAAAGATGCTCCCCCAGGTGGTGGTGGTGGTGGCGGTCCCCTCTCAACATGTGTCTCACTGTCACCACCGCCTATCTCCAACTCCACGTCATCCTCCTAGTCATTATCAGAGAAGACATCAATGTAATAGGCCTTTCCCGTTGTGCATCTATGGCCTGGTGCCCAAGACTCCTGACAAGTCAAGCATAGCTTCCTCCTCCGAAGGTCTCTCCTGGTCTCTTCATCTAACTATCCATGCCTGTGGTGGGGGCCTCATGTCATGTCCTTTCTGTTGGTAGGGAGCCCATGATGGTATGGGTGCTCGAGTCTTGGGAATTGCCCCCTGCAAATCCCTGGCACAGATCATAGCGTCCTGCAAAGTAGTCGATCTGCGGGACCTCACCAGCCCACGTAATGGCTCAAGCAAGCCCTCTACAAATGTGTACACCGTCCCGGCATCAGACAAATCTAGCACCATGACTAAGACCCTCAAAAACTCTGATATATACCGCTTTGGATGGCCAATCTGCCTAAACTGGGTCAACTCTCTGAAATGAGCCTTTGGGTCCCTCCTATCAAAACGCTCCACCACTCTCCATGTAAAGTCCTCGTAAGAGGTCAAGCTAGCATGCCCTAGCGTGCTCAACCCATGAAACCACCAGTCATGCAAAATCTGAAAATTTGTTTTGGACTAATTATGGCACATCAATGATGGCTTAATTACACTTTCTCCATCATATTCAAACCCTCTTGTTCTAGAATCTTGACTCCATCACATAATTGGATAAGAATTGGTCTTGGTAAAATCCAACATCCCTATTATAATTTATTTCTAAATAACATCATAAAAACAACCATTTCTAGGGTCTTCCCCCTCTTGTGCCAAAAAATAACTGACCTAAATCTAGAGGAAGAATTGTTGTGGTGACAATGGGCAACCATCCTAAGTGCCCCTACGGTTGCACTTTGCTAAAGGAATTTGTAACATTTGAAGTGAAGGTTTGGGAGGTAACAAGGCAATGTGCTAACAAATAATATCATTCAAGGAATGGCCAAGGGTTGAGCATTCCTCACTATATAATCCTAGGGTGAACACAAGAACGAGGGAGTATGTCATGGTGAAGGAACACCCCTTATAGAAGTCCAGTTGCTCGAGCAAATGATCCATAAACTATAGCAGGTATCCCACTAAATAGTTCGTCACAACAAATCTTTGATATTTTTTAATTTATTTTTGTTATTACTTTATTATATGATGTGTTTACAACTAGCTAATTGCATAAAGATAACAAACATTCATAGCACATACAACAATGAAAGTTCATACACATTTTCCTTTGAAAACCCCACTTAAAGAAGATTCCAATGATGAAATGGCTTTTTCTAAGCTTTATTGGTTCTTTGAGAAGAGAAATTATAGATTTTTTGAAGGGCTCTGTGAACAAAACTAATTATGCACAGGACTTCAATTGTTATAGCATTCTTCTTGCTTCCTTTGCCTCTATTGTTGTTCTTCTGCTAAAAAGAGAGTTAACTATCAAATTTCTCATCTTTTGGATGTCTCCAATTCAAGGGATGTCTCCAAAGGATAACTAGAACTCCAAAGTAGGTTTAATGACAAATCTTGAAATGGGTCTACATCCTCATCATCAGCATATTACGACTCCACATCATGAATAGAAAATAAGGAACCAAGAATGTTGAAAGTTGAAGCATAAGTATAAACTAGTTGTTTAACATCTATAATGTCCCCATTGGGAAAATTAACCTTAGGGTTGAAAGGAGCACATGAAAAAATTGTATTCTAACTAGCATCACAGGTTTTCTTCAATTTTGTAAATAGAGACAATATTGAATGCACAACAATGTAAACAAGTAGTTGATTCCACCAACAATTCATACAAATAAGCCCAATTCAACAATAGGTTAAAAATCCATAACCCTTCCAACAACACACTGTAATGTAGTTTCACCACCTAATGTTAATTTGCATTAGCAAGCCCTACTGACCCTATACTACTAATCTAACTTTACAACCAGTTATGTTCTTGGCACCCCTGGTCACTTAGTTGCCTTGGATTTGATCTTGTTGCTTTAGTCCCACTTAGTCGTTTATTCCTATTCCTCACGGACTTTGTTTATTTTTGCTACCAATACCTCAATCTATGTTGTCATAGGAGACTTATAAAACACTGTAGGTTCTTCGCAACCCTAATTATTTATTTGCAGCCTCAGTTGTACTATTCCGCTGACTCACAAAGGGAATTATAGCCTACTGTCACCATCAATTCCATACAAGGTTGCTAGTAATCCTCTACTACCACAAACCTAAGAAATATCTTAGATAGTACTTGTTGCCACAATCAAGGCTTGATAAGAGAGTCTTTGCCACAACAGTGCCTCAAACATACCCTGCGAACACAAACCAAGCCATAGAAGAGATGTGTTGTCATAAATAACACCCTCAAGATAGGTTGTTGCCACAAGTAGAGTCTCAAGGTTATTTCGTTGTCCAGAAAATGCCTTAGGATTAATGTGTTGCCACTGAAAAAGTCTCAGCAACACCTCATGGCCTCAAATTTAGCCTCAAGAAACCTTTGTTGCTTCAAATTTAACCTCACTGCCAAGATTTTTCCTTAAAAACCCTTTGTTGGCTCAGATCTAGCCTCATAAGGCCTCATTGTCATAGAGATGAACCGCTGACACCAATGAGCCTCAAAATCCATGTGTTGTCTTAGATAATCCCCTCGAGAATGGGTCACAACTTCAATTAAGGTCATAAGGATAATTCGCTACCAGATAGAGCCCTAGAACCCTCACTGCCATAGACTTGTTGCCTCAAAACCTTGTTGCCACAGAACATATGAAAGTTGCCTTAGAAATTATACCCAAACAGAGTAAAGAGAAAGATGGATTGGCTAGGGTGGAATCTTTTACCACAAAAGCCAACCAAAGAAAAAGGGGTCTTAAAACCCTCCAAGAGCCTCAACCCAAAAATCAAAAACATCAACAATCCATGATGATCAAAATGAATCTCCTCCATCAATTTTATGGATTTCCTTTGGGGCTTTTCCCTCCTAATTTTAATTTTGAATGGCTCACAAGTTTCCCTTCATTTGCTCCAAATTTCACTTGTATTGCAAATTTCCCTCCATTTGCTCTAAATTTCCCTGCATTTGCCCCAAATTTGTTAGTTTTTGTAGCATCGGATGTGTTCTAGCCACGAAATTTGGTGGAGAGGCTAGAATGCATGAGATCTTGAAAACCCAGAAATCGTTTCTGGAAATTCCAGCAAGAGATGACTTAATTAGATTATTAACCTATTTTTTAATGTTTACTAAGTCTAAACTTAGGAAAATTGGATAATTAATCAAGATAAATAAATTGAAGGTGGAATAGTCTAGAAACTCACACGGATCGACTTCAAGATGATCCTAGCCCTTGATTAAGTTTTAATCTTGGTTGTTGGTGCTCCAACAGAGGTTTATAAGAAGAAGTCGATGGATAGATGGAGAATAAATCAACGACACTTGGAGAATTCGATTTTCCAAAGTGGCAACAGCCAGTGGATGGAAAGTTCAAGCTTCAGGAGAAAGAAGAGAAAGTGAGGGGCAGGGACAGTGAGGCTAGAGGAAGTTTTCCAGATCCAGTGAGTGCATTTGCAGAGAGGTCGAGATTTCTCCAGGAGGTTGCACAAAGGCAGTGCAGAGCCTCAAGAAGGCAGTTCAATTTGCTGGGAAGGAAGATGTTTTCAGTTCCAGAGGCCGGGAAGAGGTTCCAAAGTGTCGGAGAGACATTTTCCTAGTCAGCAGCAGGCAGGACTGCTAGACTAGCAGTTAGTTCGAGTAGTAGTTGCAACAAGCAACATCAGGTTGACATAGAGCCTACACAAACCCAGTTGGACGGCTTGCTTTACAAAGGCAGTCCAGTGTTGGATTTGCCTGGAGTGAGTGTAATTTCCCTCTAGCATTTTTGCCATTATTTTCTCTGCAGGGTTGCCAGATTTCAGCATCCAAATTATTGTACTTAGAATTTCTCACTGCTGCATAGTAATAAAAACCCTCAGTTGCTGCACCAGTTTTTCCAAGTTGTGTTTTTCCAGGGACAATGGTCCAAAAATAACATTGTCTTATTGTTATGTGTGCGCTACATTTTCTCAAATTCCAGCACTATTTTTCTTCCACAATATTTGTTTGTGAAAACCACAGTGTGAATTATTTGGTATTTGTCGTAGCAAACTGCAAATAAATTGCTAAAAAAATTAACAATTAGGAAATAATTTCCAGTTGTGATAGATGAAATTTTCATATGGTATCAGAGCATGAGTGATCAGCTGAGAAGCTCAGAAGCGGAGAAGGGAATTTCATTGTTCAGTGGGAACAACAAGCCGAAATTCCTAGAGGCTATGTAGTTCTTTGACAGGCAGGCCAACTTGTTGGGGCACCAATTCAATTTTCAGTTGCAGGTTTGCAGAAAAGTCGAGTTGCTCAAGATATTGATTCCATTAGTGAGGGGGAGCAGCAGTGGCTCAGTTTTTCGTTGAGCAAATTCCTTGGTTGGACGCAGAGGGTTTTATAACAACAGAATTATCATCGGGGTAAGAGGAAAGCAAACAGAGGGAAATTTTCTCTCAGGGAACTTCGACTCTCAGAAGTTTGATTTTCCAGCAGCAGATTGGCAGCACTGTTTTAAAAACCAGCCATTTCAACTTTGATTCGACCGAGTTGGTCCGAGGTTGGTCCGAGTCATAGCCCAACCGGGTCGACTCGGCCTTTGAACCGGACAGGCTGACCGAGTTGTTACCGAGCCAGCCGAGTTGGCTAACGACTCGGCCAGCTCGGTAGCAGCGGCCAGTCAAGTCACTTCAGCGGCAATTTTTTTTTGAAATTTCATTTTTGGGGACTCCCTGGGCTTCCTTGTATGATTCATGGGTTTCCCTGTCTAACTCTGATCCCTAGTATTGATATGTTATTCATGATAATGTTAAATTCTTAAAGTAAAAGTGACATTCTCCTTAATCTTCATTTTCATCCTTTTATTTAAATTTTTAACATTACCATGAAATGACTTAGGATGTTTGAGAGTGGTTCCGGCCTCATCGGATTTCATACGGAGAAAGTAGAATTTTAGATTTCATTCCAAAATCCAGCAGACTTATCAGTTTTTCAAGATTTCAGGATTGGGGGATTGCAATGTTTCCATTGAATTTTGTCATGTATTAGGGTATGGAACTCGTATTTAATCAAGAGCACCAATCCCTCTATGTACCTTGATGTTAGTGACATTGGTTGTCGAACTCCTCCAGGTTCGCTCCCAAACCAGGAGCTTCTGAAAATGTCACTCCCGCTCTCGTTTTCGCTCCCGCTCCCCGCTTTCGCTCTCGCTCCCAAGTAACACTAAGCTAGATGATGTTGGCAACTCTAGCAATAGCCAGTAGTACTGGTCACAGACTATTGTTGTAGAGGCCATTTATAGCCTCCTTGGTTATGTGTTTTTGTTTTGATCTCTATATCATCATCGTGTATGTATTGGACAATGCACTGGGTGCCATTTTGATATAATGAATATATTCATGAGCCTACTTTGATCGTATGTTGTCTTCCATCTATATTCTAATGCTGTGTGTTTGGAAACATGAATGGAAATCTTTAAAATTATGTGTTTTTATAAAAAATAAATATTTAATGTATTTTTTACAACGACCGAGTCATTGAAATCAAACCAGTCGAGTCGATACCAAGTCGGAGTCGGAGTCAACCCTCGGCCGAGTCAGAGTCGGAATCGGAGTTTTAAAACATTGATTGGCAGTAGCTGAGTGCAGATTTTCTCAATCCAAAAGGGAGTGCGTATAGCAGAACCAACAGCCAAGCACAGGGAAAGAGGGTGTTTTCAACAAATTCAGAGATCGTCACAACAGGGCTTAGAGATTAGGATAGGTTGCAGGGTTCCTCTAACTATGTCATCTGGAAGGTGAGCATGTCCTTCCTGTTAGATGAAAATATGGCCTGAAGCTCTACATAAACAATGTTGTGGCAGCGCCCCAAGATGTGGTTTAGCAGAAGAAATACCAGAGGGAAATGGTGAAGGCAAAGCAGTTGATCCTAGATGGAGTCTGGGACCATATAGTCTCGCATATATCTGGGAAGGATACTACCAAACAGATGTGGGATGCTCTCGCCCAGCTATATCAGGGTATTTCCGAGCAAAGAAAGATGTTTCTGGAAGAAAAGTTGAGATGCATCAGGATGCAAAAAGGGGAAGGCATAGATCCCTTCCTCACTAGTATTCAAGAGGTTCGAGATTAGCTTGTATTTGTTGGGGAAGAGCCTCAACCAACAAAGCTAGTGTGGTTGGCACTGAACAATGTCTCGAAGGATTGGCAAGTCTTTGTCCAAAGTATAATGGGCCGAAACAAGCTACTAGAATGGGGCAGGATGTGGTTTGACTTGCAGCAAGAGGAGTTGAGGCGAGCTCTTCTAAAGAGCTCCATAGTGGCAACAGTAGTAGCGAACCGAAGGGTGTGAAGGAAGAGGAGAATATGATCCTCGCATCTAAGGGTGTCAGTTAGGGGCAGGGGGAGTAGAAGAAGAAGAAGAAAGACCTGTCTAAGGTCAAGTACTTCAGATGTGGTAAGTTTGGTCACTACAACACAAAGTGTCTTCTCATGAAGGACAACCAGGAGAAGCAAGACCAGCAGGCAGCATCTGCAGAAATAGACTAGCTTTTTCTCTAGGATAGAGGAAGAGTTTGATATGTTCATAGATATACCTCCAAGAGTGAGGTGGGGTGATTTGGTGTTGTAGCCCCAGAGAGCTACAGTGAATGGGCAGGGTCTTTGAGGAATCCACCTCATGGATCATTACCTAGCTACAAGGGGCCCACAGTATTCAATAGCAGGATGGATCAATGGCAGTTAATGTAGTCAGTACCAGAGTGACAGTTGCAAACTAGAAGCAGTCAGATGTTGAGGAGCGCAGTGCAATGTTGACAGCAGAGCAGGTGGCTCAAGGCAGAGTTAGCAGCAGTGCAGATTCTTCAATGACGATGCAGAGGCTAGTAGCAATCAGGACTCAGGAGACAGATGCATCATACTAAACGCAGATGATTCAATGTTTTGGATGCTTCTCAATTGTAGTGGTTGTAATTGTAACAACAACAGATTAGATGGAGTTGCAGTGCAGATGTTGAGATGGTAACAGTATGGTAGTGTCAGCAACAAAACAGATGCAGCATTAGAGTTGCGCAATGGTTGGTGGGCAACAGCAGCAACATGACAGGAGATGATACAGAGACAGAGTGTTGTGGCAGGGTGTGCAACATTAGAACATAGGCCTCGCTAAAAGGGGGTGTTAGTTTTTGTAGCATCAGATGTGTTCTAGCCACGAAATTCAGTGGAGAGGCAGAATGCATGAGATCTCCAAAGTCCAAAGATCGTTTCTGGAAATTCCACCTAGTGATGACTTAATTAGATTATTAACCTATTTTTTAATGTTTCCTAAGTCCCAACTTAGGAGAACTGGTTAATTAATCAAGATTAATTAAATCAAGCTGAGAATAGTCTAGAAACTCACATGGATTGACTTCAAGATCATCCTAACCCTTGATTAAGTTTTAATCTTGGTCGTTGGTGATCCAACAGAGGAATATAAGAAGAAGTTGATGGGTAGATGGATAATACATCAGAGACACTTGGAGAATTCGATTTTCCATAGTAGCAACAGTCAGTTGCTGGAGAGTTCAAGCTTTTGGAGGAAGCAGAGACAATGAGGGACAGGGACAGTGAGGTTGGAGGAAGTTTTTCAGAACCAATGAGTGCATTTGCAGAGGTTGAGATTTCTCCAGGAAGCTGCATAGAGGCAGCGCCAAGCCTCAAGAAGGCAGTTTGATTTGCTGGGAAGGAAGACGTTTTCAGTTCCAGATGTCGGGCAGAATTTCCAGAGTGCCGAAGAGACGTTTTCCTAGTTAGCAGCAGGGAGGATGACTAGACTAGCAGTTAGTTCGGGCAACAAGTGTGAAAATTCCTACACTGGAATCCCTACTGCAACAAACTGATGTTACTTCTCCCACTTGATTAAATCATACAAGTTATTTATTGTCTTCTACGGTAAATTTCGAAGTAAATACATTTGCAACCTTCACTTAATTTACATATATTTGCGAAAACAAAACACTAAGCAAGAAAGAACAATGTAACACATAGGACACAATTATTTTTGGACAAATAGTCCCCGGAAAAACCCAATGCGGGAAAACTAGTGCAACAGCTCTAAGGGTTTTATTATTATGCAGTAGCAAAATCTAAATACATCATTGAATACCTCACAGGGTTATTCAATTACAAAGAGAAATACTAGCAGAAGCTTTGTGAGTTTACCTCACACAATCACTAAGAAAAGTCTCAATTGTTTTGGCTACTGGATGAGATGCCCTTAGTAGCCACTGCGCTAGCTCTGTGTTGCCTCTACGATGTCGCAGCGTCAACCCTTTCAGGCACTACATCACGTAGCTGGGAATTCGATCAGAAGCCCAAAGTCACTGTTCTCAGCCTCCCGGTCTCACACCCCGGCTTCCGGCTGCTAAAACTAACCCTCTGCTTTGATTTTTTACTTTCTATCTCCACCTCTACATCACTTCTGCGTGGCCCTTCTGGCCCTGAGTCAACCCCTTCTGGCCTTGCGTCAGCCTCAAGGCTTCTAGATCACTTACTGTCTCTCTCTGTTGATGTATCTCCGACTGAGAATCTCTCTCCGAAAGTTGTTATCCTTGCCCCTCAACTACAAGAGATTCCTTCAATCGATTTTTCCTCCTGAGAACTTCTCACTTCAGAAAATCGATTTATCTCTATCTCTCTCTGTGTTTTCCAAATGACCCTCAAGTCCCTTCTTATCTCTTCCTGATGGGCAACCAACGACCTAGATTAAAACATAATTAAACGCTCAGATCGTTTTGGCTTGATCCACGGATTTTTCTAGAAGTTTCACGCCTAATTAGATTAATACCCATTAATATTTTAATTTTCCTCAGTTTAGACTAAGGAAACTGATTAAAAATATTAATTATTTTTATAAAATCACCTCTGGGTATAATTTCCCAAAACGCTTTCTGGGTTCTTTGGAATACTTGTGCCCAAGCCTCCCTGCAAAATTTGAGACTTAGAGCACATCTGATGCTACCCCAAATCAACAGCAGGAAGCAACAAGTTGACGCATAGCCTACGCAGGCCTAGTTGGATAGCTTGCTTTTCAAAGGCAGTCCAGTGTCGGATTTGCCTAGAGTGAGGGTAATTTCCCTCTAGTATTTTTGCAAGTATTTTCTCTAAAAAATTACCAAATTTTGACATCCAAATTATTGAACTCAAAATTTCTCGCTTTGCATAATAATAAAAACCCTCAGTTGCTGCACCGGTTTTCCCAAGTTGGGTTTTTCCGAGGACAATTGTCCAAAAATAATGGTGTCATATTTTTATGTGTGTGTGCTAGACTTTCTCAGAGTCCAGCGCTATTTTTCTTCAGCGGTATTTATTTGTGAAAATCACAATATGAATTAGCAAATAAATTGTTAAATAAATTAACAATTAGGAAAATAATTTCCAGTTGTTGTGTTAGATGAAATTTTCACAAAATTATAAATTATCTAATGTTACCCTAATAACATCAAATAACAAGTTCCCCCTTTACAAATGACTATAACCTACAAGGTTAAATAGGCTACTACATCCTCCCTTGGGTACTCAATTTAAAGAGGGCATTACGACATCCTCAAGAAGGTTGAGGTGAGTGTTGGCATTCAATGTCATGTTTAAGTCAAATATCTCAAGTTTCACATTTTAAAACACTAAAAATAAGATGGAGAAGTAAGGAATGACTAAAAATTAATTTGGATCCCATGGATATAAGTTTTAAACTATATTGGTAGCCTTTATAGTTCTGTATTATAGTTTAAATTATTTATAGTATATATAACTATTATATATATTATATATATATATATATATATATATATATTATATTATATACACACTTTGTCACAAGGTTCGACGGACATGAACTATGAGGTTTGAAATTTGCTGAACTCCAAAAAATCTGAGAAATGTGTTAAGTTCGTTAGGTTCGAGGGCCAAGTGACGCAAGAAAATCTTGGGCGAGCAGGTTACGTGGCGTAAAATTCTTATGTTCGTGGCCAAGCGGTAGCTGTGGGCAAGTTACAGGGCGCAAAAAGTTGAGTGGTCCACCTAAACCATATGCTCTTGAAATTGGGCAACCTGAATCATACATTAAGCTCTTGAAACTAGGCTACACGCATAAAAATTCTTATGTTCGAGGCCAAGTGGCACAGACATGCGAATAGATTACTGATCGAAAATAAAATCACACAGATTTGTGTTACTAGGCTAAAATCGCACATGAATTGTCCAGCTATGTTATAGGTCTAAGTGTGAATCCACAAATCGCACACAAGTTGGGGATTTGGGTTAAATTTTAAAAGTTATCGTTAAAATCTCAAACTCTTCTAATGGAATCGAGGAGGAGTAATGTTATTTATTTTATCCATTCAAGAGAGAAAAATATGTTATAAATTAATAAATTTAGTAATTTTATATTATAAATTAATATAATTTATATTTATATAATTATATTTTATTATAAATTTAAAATATGTATATGGACAAACCTAATGGCAAACCTTATTCGAACTCATAGACAAATTCGAATTCAAATCGAACTTTATCGTTGCCGGAACTCAAACTCGAACTTGAACCATGTGACATTATATATATATATATATATATATATATATATAATATTACAGTTTAAACTAAATATATATTATATTTATATACTATATATAATTATATTTTATATCATATCAACTATAAATTAAATATAATATATATATACACACATAAATATTATATGTAATATATATAAATAATAATAATTTTAAAACTAAAACTAAGTTAATTTTAATAACTTTAAAATTAAACCTTTGGTAGGACCCTTCCTTGGAGTGCACAATGAAGCATGAATTGTTCGATTAAGGAATGAGCATCAGTTCTATGGTGGTTGGATAGGGGTAACGATGACACTAATGCTCACAATATCTATAGCTAAGCAAGCCAATCTTTCTCGAGTGCAGTATCGATCACGCTCAGTCTCCCTACTGTGAGTGGACGTCCACACATGACTACATCTTGATGAGATTTTCAACAATCAAGCCCAGGCCCCAATTTGCTATTGTTCTAATAGCAAATTTAATAACTTTAAAATTAAAACTACGTTAGCGAGCCCTTTTGACTAAAATTAAAGCGAATCTATAGCTTTCACCAACTAATTATTTCTTGTTCACTACAATGATACCTTGCACAATCACAGTCGTGCTCCTCCTCTCTTGAAACCCCCATCACCCTATACAGAAAAATGGACAATTTGTTGGCAAGAATTTGCGCACAATGGGGTATCTTGTCAACGAATCTGAGTCCAAAACCACAAAAACAACCTTTGATTTGAGTGAGACACCTCGAGACGACAAGATGCAATTCTACTTTTGCAAGAATCGTCACACTGGCAAATCCCATGCCTCTCTAGACAGATCTAGATCCAACTCTATATCGGATCCACGGATCCGTGGATCCTTCACTTGACCCCTGTGTTTCTAATAAGTTAATAACATATCCATTAACCCTTGATTGAAAAAGGCACTAATCTTATCTCTTGTGCCAATCCCATATATCAATAAAATAAAACCCCAAGTTTTTATATATGTTTTCTAGAGTAAATTAAGGTTATGTTACAACAAAATCATCAATTTTCAGTGATATTTACCTTGGACGTCATTGTTCGAGGATTGGACTTTGCATGCATTCATTTGGAAAGTTATAAATATCATTTTACATGCATTTTTCAGCCATTAATTAGGGTTGACATCTAGGGTTACTATTGCCATTATATGTGTTTTCAGCCATTGAAAATTGCTTAATTTCTCTTATTGATTCATTGAATAGTCATAATTTTTCATTTGTTTATCATAGATTCGGGGGCTTGTTTTCTTATTGCTGTTATAAAATATTTGCATGTTGTAAATTGCAGATTAAAACCCTAGTTTATAACAGCAAAGTGCATTTTAGTGATTGCATGTGTTTGGGTACCTATTTGAGCCTCATTAGGTCTAACTGAGTTACTAAGCCCTCTAGAATTATTCATAGGGACCTCTAAACTCACTCTTTTGAAATTACACCTTAAAATCACCCAAAGGGCCAAAACCCTATGATTGCTTACTTGACCTTGGATGAATCTTGTAGTAGAACCCTTAGGGAAAATTTGGCCTAAATCATTTAGGTTAATCCCTAAGATCTATTGGGGAGGCCTCCCTTGCAGAGATTGTATCCAAACACAGAAACAAGGGGAGTAGTTGTTGAGGAGAAAGTTTTAAGTAATCACATTGTTGCTCTCAATCCAGATGAATTAGTGAGGCTTTGCACTAAATTGCTATATTTTGGAATAACGGGTCAAATTTAGGCAGCATCACTCTACAGACCATTCCCTTTGCAAGACCCTACAGCTAACAACACCTTGTTCCTTTGGTGTCTCAGCCTTTAAATGGTTGGCCCTAGCTAAGAACATGGTACCTTACACTTGTTGATACCACATTAGAGCAATTCAACAGCATTTCAACTTTGGCATTTCAGCACACATCTTGAAACATACAACCCTGCAATTGTCGATGTTGCATTGTTGTATTGGGGCATCACTTGGCAGATCGACATTCTAATGGTCAATACCACCTTGAACATGCTGCCACTGCAACCATCAATGTTGCATTGTCGCACTCTCTAATATTTATCATTTTTTCAACTTTGACATCATCTGAACTTTAGTTGTCCTACCATTGTTGGTGTTGTTCGTATACTCAGAAGAATGTTCTGATACCAATGTAACGAACAAAGTTCGTATACTTAGAGGAATGCTCTGATACCAATGTTACAAACAAAGTTTGCATATGCTCAAAAGTTAAATACTCCAAAAGACTTGGAATATGAAGATTTCCATTGCAAATACAAGAATATATATTTAAATGTATGAATGAGAATGATGATACAAATGAGAGTGAGGACCTGCTTATATACCCTAGGCAAGTATATTTTCATATATGGTCATGTCCTTAGTGACATACCTCTTCATTATTAACTACTAGTTAATTAACCATTATTTATGTTTATTATTGTTTACATTTTTATTATTTTCATATAAATTATATTCATAACATTGCCTTCCTCTTCAAAAAAGTTGTCCTCAAAGCTTATCATTGACAAGGCGTGTCATCTGTTTCTTGTCTTGTAAATTGTTCGCGTCTTTTACGAATTCTTGGAGTTGCCACCTTCGTTAATACAAGACGATAGAATCCTCTAAGTGACAAACAAAATTGTCGCATTGAAAAGAGATCGGACCATCCTAAATTAATCTTTTGTGGAACTTGGCAATTACTTGATAGCTAAGATAAAATTTGTTATCTGCAACCTAGATTATGCCGACATCATTATTCTTCAAAACATGAGTTTGTTGTTTTGTTTTGAGTGATACAGATACGCACATTGTCGGGATATCTGCTCTTATGGTTCAAATATCGATAGGAGTATTGATGATTTGATTTTCCCTTATCTTAAGTGTGTCATTTTCTTGATTTACTTGAAGTTTCTAATTCCCTTTAGCTATGGAAGTTGCGTGGTTAATTTTTGGATCTTCACTTGTAATTTTCGTTGCTTGAACTGCAACTTCTCAGTACGTCTTCACTTCAACCCGTTTATCCTCTTCTTGAGTTGTGATATTGATTGGATCAGTATTCATTCCTTTATCTTCAACTAGAACTGTTATGACTTGAGACTTCGATACTTCCTCTTGAGTAAGGTGTTCAAACCTCTCTTTTAAGGACTTCTTGTCCTTCTTAAGCTTCTTAATTTATGTTAGTAATTTTTCACTATGATCTTTAAGTCAAGAAACTTCTTCATTTCTATCAGTAGTGATTTTGTCAATTTCACTTTGCATATTTTGTAATACTTTTTTACCTTCCTGAGAAATTACATTTGTGATATCTTGTATATCTTCTGGTGTTACTAAATTTGGCTTCAGCGTAACATCCTGTAATGTTATTTTTTTCTTTTTGTATGAAAATGTCAAAAATTATTTTTCATATTTAAGATGAAAGACCCTAGAGTTTCCATCCATGGTAAACCCAAAATAATGTCACCTTGATTGTTCCATAGGGTTTGAACTGAGAATTGTGATATGAATGTATAATCTCCTATGTTTAATTATAAATTTGTCATGTCATATTTTTTGTTGTCAAAACAATCTAATTTTTCAATTATGTTTGACTCGGGAATCACTAATTGGTTTGCGATTTTAGGTTTCATTATCTTCGGCAGATGAGATAGCAACAGTAACATCTTTCCCTGCAATAGACCCTTTGATTCTGAATAGCATTGAAGCATAATTACGTGAGATTTCTGGAAGCATAATTACGTGAGATTTCTGGAAATCTTCCTTCCTTTATTTTCAAACTAGACTCCATTTTGCTTTGTCAATAATTTTTTTTAAATATTTTTATATCAAATAAAAATATTCTTAATACTTTCAAAAATACCCCTTTACGACTTTAGGAGTATAATAATTATTTCCTTTGATTATTTTTAAATAACTTCACAATTTTTTAATAACTTCTTTTTTTTAATTGTTACCCTTTTTTATAATTTAATTTACTTACTCTCTTTCTTCTTCTTCTTCTTTTACATATGGCACTTTTTTTAAATAATATTATTAAATAATGTCTCCTTTTGATTTTTTTTCTCGATCTTAATACTTTATTGCCCACCTTATATACCCTTTTAAAAAAAATTATTGTTTTTAATTTCCGTGACTTAAATGGAAGGGTGCTTTCACAAGGACGCAATGCCACATGGACTCAAAACGCACATGCCTTTTTTCCTGTTTGACGTGTAATTTGTATAGCTTTGCTTCACAGCTCGAGCAGATTCAGGCATTTCTTATGCGGCCCACACAAAATTGACAACTCATATCAATGGCAGCCATTCACGGAACAAATGCTCAACAATTATTTATTTATTTATTTATATTTAATTTAAGTGTTGTGGTGTGGCAAGAACTAGATGACGAGTACAGTGAGTTATAGAGGAACTTTGTACGGTGTGCAGGGGTGGACAAGTACCAAGTGTGACCACGACTGTTTGTCAGCGGCATTGCAGCAGGATGGCGATGGACTACACCATGGCAATTGGTTGCGGATTCAAATGGTAGTGACAGACAAAAGGGCAGTGTGGTGGCTACTGCAAGTTGGCGGCATCAGTAACCGAACCACGAGAGCTTGCGAAAAGTGTTTTGTCAGTGGAGTCAGCGATCGGACAACAGTTGCGGCTGTAAAAGATGTTTGTGATGTTGTGACCACTATTTCCTTTTTTTGGTTTTATTTATTTATTTTTATTATTTTTATGTAACCTTTTTGTATTTTTTTAATATATTTTTTATAATTTTTTAATAATATTTTTTTCTATTTTATTTCTTTTTTATTTTAATAATTAATTTTTCTAAACTCTTTATTTTTATTTCTTATATATATGTTTTTTTCTTTCTTTTTTTAAGTTTTTTTTCTTTGTATTGTGATATATATATATATATATTATATATATATATATAGATTTCCTTTTTTCACCTTTTTCTTTTAACTCCTTTTTAATATTTTTTTCTCCTCTCTTTTTTTTTTTTATGACCAAAGGATTGACAGTGAAATGAAGAATCTCCAAAATTTGTATAGAGAAATGCTTCAACGCAACAAAGTTGACAAATTCGGATGGCCAAAGACTAGATCAAACTAGCTCTGTACAGAGGTTGAGCAGCCAGAGGATCAAACAGCTCTAAATGTAACCAACAAAGTTAGTATACTCAAAGGATTGCTCTAATACCAATGTAACGAACAAAGTTCGTATACTCAGAGAAATGTTTTGATACCAATGTTGCGAACAAGGTTCGCATATGCTCAAAAGTTAAATACTCCAGAAGACCTGGAATATGATGATATCCATTGTAGATACAATAATATATATTAAAATCTATGAATGAGAATAATGATACAAATGCGAGTGAGGGTTTGCTTATATTGCAAGGGTTCTAAATTTAGAAACTTAGAATTTACTTTGAACATTGCATATAATGAAATTTAAGAACAGGACTTATCAATTCACTGTAAATACCTGTTTTCTTCTGTGTTTGATGTCGATCCCAGATTCTGGATTGTCCTCGCTTTAATTTTTCTCTGGTTACCAAATGGCCAAAACCTCCCAGCAAAACTGCACACAAGTTGTGTACCCAACTCCAAAATACTTCCCAATTGGAGTAATTTGGTCCCTTGTGCACAAAAGCTTCAAGAATAATCGAATCTTCGGCTCTGATTCAGATCTCCCGTTATCCTTCTAGTCTTTCTTTCCCAAAAAAGCAACCCCCTCCCTGCCTCTGCGTGCTTGGGATAAGTACCTTTCCTAGGTAGTCATCGCCTTCTTCCACCGCCCTCATCAGATTTTATTTGGTAGATATAAGCTTTACGTGTATCTTGATATGTTGACATGTTTTAGACTTTAATAATTTTTAACTTTCTATAAAATTTAATTATAATAAAATAATCAATAGTTATATATATTTATATATCAAATGTTTATTATTTTAATTTAGAAACTTTAACTTATAAATATATATTTATGTGCCTATATATATTAACAATAATTAACTTATAACTTTAAAATCTATAATGATCAATATTTATTTTAGAAGAATTGGGATTGTAAATTTTATTTAACAACCTTATAAGTATGAAATATTTAATATGTATATTTTGAGTGTCAAATTTTAGGTCATATCTCTCTTCTCAATAATTTAAGTATTTAGGCCATTTTCATTCATTTAAACATTTTTCCTAGTTATTTAATAAGTATATTAACCCAAGGCATGCAATGTGTGCATATGTAGCTATCATATGCATGCTAATACTCTTTTGCTTACAGCTTACAGATCGAAATGGGTCATTACATATATACCCTATGCAGGTATCTTTTCACGTACGGTCATGTCCCTAGTGACATGCCTCTTCATTATTAACTACTAGTTAATTAATCATTATTTATGTTTATTATAGTTTACATTTTTATTATTTTTATATAAATTATATTCATAACAGGCAATTTTGTCCCAACTTCTTCGCAAAAATTCTACCCTACTGCTGAAATCAAACTTAATTGGTTTGGACAGCCATTACTTGTTGGATCCACAATCATTTGGGGATCTGCACTGAGACATTTCAGGTAATTAGTTGCTGCTGCAGGACCAGATTTCTGATGATATGCACTTATAGACCTGTCAGTATCTCAAGCCTGCAATTCCAATCCAGAAGATGGATAACAGATCTTTGAATGGTAAATTTATGACTCTTGCATTACTACTTTAGACTTGAAGTAGGTGTTTTTATTCCACAAAGAATGTATGCAAGAGATCTGCTCAAGAAATTTAGAATCACATATCGTAATCTAGTCGCTATGCCAATTGAGCCAAGATTTTAGCTTTCAGCGACAGAAGATTCCAACTTGGGTGAAAAAATATAAAGACAGTTGGTCACAGACTCACAAATTTAATTTATTTAACTTTCATCAGGCCAAATATAAGTTTTGTTTTCCAAATTAATGGCCTTGCAAAGGGTTATTCACTAGAAGGCTGGAAAAAAAACCGAAAGTATATTAATGGAGCTTTGGATTTCGGTATTAGATTTACCAAAAATATCAAGTTCAGTCCTACAGTTTTCAAAGACTTTGATTGGGCAGGTTCATCAGATGATAGGTCAACTTCCGGATATATTTTCAACCTGGAATTGGGTGCTATTTCCTGGATCAAAAAGAGTTGCCCTGTCTTCCACGGAAGCAGAGTACAAGTTTATTGTGGGTGCTGCATTTGTGGCTCAGCAGAGTTCTTGAAGAAACATGTTTGCAGCAAATCCAGGAAACACCATCATATCCCAATAATAAATGTGATGAAAGTGGTGAAAATCAGTTTTTTCATGCTAGAACACAACATCTAGATGTCCACCATCATTTCATTCAGGAAATGGATAACAAAGAACTCTATTTAGTATTTACGACACAAGTTAGCTACTGAATATTTTTCCTGGCATTGTCAAAACAAAAGTGTGAAATTTAGTGACATGCTTGGGGTAAAAGTTAACAAAATGTTTATTAAGGGAGTATGTTAGACTGAGACATTGATGACAATTGTTAACATTAGATTAACACTGAACAGTTAGATTAGCAATAAAGTGTTAGACTAATTAGAATAGCAATAAAATGTTTGATTAATAAGTAAAGCCTTACTATTTATCTATTCCAAGGAAAAACTTGTGAGGGGTTCCTCATATTTGTGGATGGAATACCTTGTAAACCCATCAACATAGACTAGTGCATCTCACCTGGGGGGGGGATTTGAACTGAACAACTGCTGGTGCAGGCATGGAACTAGCTAAATGTCCAGCAACATTTGCAACAACCAGTTGAGAAAGCATTGTTATCGAATACTTCTGGGAGTTATGCCATTGTGTCTGTGTAAATGCTTTCTTGATGTATAAGACATGCATCACAAAAATGCTTTCTTGATTGATAAGACATGCATCACATAACTTTGAAAAACGACATTGAAAAAGATTTGACAATATCATAAGGCTCTCATCGAGTAATCACTAATATTCTTTCTTATAAGAGAGAAGACTAGCATGGCTAACATTCCAGGAAGAAATCCAATAAATAAAATGACTTACAGAAAAAAGAAAGAATGTTAACATCTTTAAAACTATCTATGGTTACTCTTATATTTGATGTCTTGTATAAACGCTACTTAGAATCTAGATGAGGCCAATAAACTCCAGAAATAACAACAATGGCAAACATTGGACAATATGGTGACGGTACCTTCAAGCATTCACTAATATTAATTTTTTTGAGGGAGAGGACTAGCAAGGCTAGCATTCGAAGGAGAAACACAAGAACTTATGTGTTTCAAGGGAAAAAGAGAGAATGTTGAGATCTTTTAGTAAAAGTCAGACTGTAATATCCCCAATTTTGTGAGCATGGGAATTTTGCCCAATTTGGGTAATATTATTTAAAAGGGGCAACTAGTATTTTGGAGAAAGGTGACAAGTATCATTTTATTGCAAATTGGCGGCAAATTATTATTTTATTAAAATGGTGGAAAAAATAACTAAGTGGAAAATGGCCCCCACCAATACAATAATATTAAGAGGAGTCTAGAAGGATGGAGAGAAAATATAAAGGGAGGAGGGACTCATTTTGTGGATCATCTTTTGACTATTACACTTAACACTTCATCTTCTCTTGGAGTTGTTTAGCGCTAGGGTAAAGTGTTTTTTAGCACAGGAATTCCAGGCGGGATTCCACCCCCATCTTCGGAGGACTTCAAGTACCTCCCTAGTTGGGAATTCAGAGAGTCCATTGTTGGGCTTTCATAGAGCTTCATTGACAACAATATTTCCAACTCTGCGTATTTCCTGGGTGTAGAGGAAATTCATGTTATTCAATGTGGTCCAGCATACAGCGAGTTGGAGTTTGGGTTATTTGCAAAAGGGGTTATTTGCAGAAGATAGAGAGCAACAAATCTGTGGGGAGAAATTCTCTTCATTTGGAAGTGCGTAGGGGGTTTCTGGCTTAGCCTGTGCAAGGGAAGAAGGGAGAAAAATTGTGGAGAGATAAGGATCGAAGATTGGAGGTAAACCTCAACAGAGAATTTGGTCAGTGGTAGATTTGGGCATAATTCCGTAATATCAAACTATGGGGCGTTTCTTGGCTAGATTGGGCGATTTGAACTTATTGGGAGTCACCTGGGGTCGATGGATTCAGCCCAAACCCTTCTAGGTTTTTGTGGGTTTTGTGAGCGGAGTCCGAGGTTAATTTTGTAGAATTTCCTGGGCAGTATTTCCAACAAAAATTAGTGTTCCAGTCAGTAGCCAGCAGCAAAAATTATTGGAGAAGGGCACATTTCACTCTAAGACCATTTCCATCACTTGGGTCCATGAGATTTTTTTGGGTTATTCTAGGTTCCTTATGAGGAGGCTCCAATTAATTTCTTGGAATATTTTGAACAATGTAGAGGCCCAAAACACTAATTCCATTCCAGCCAACAATAGCAGAATTTACTGGGCCAACGCAGAGACTTGGGGAGAGCAGTTTCCAGCACTTGAGTAGCTCCATTTTCACCTGGGACTTGACTAGCAAGCCCAAGTTCCTATTCTTCATTTATATGTACCTTGTTTTCTCAGTTAATAAAATGGCTCAACTCTTGGTACAATTTCTGGTGCAATTTGTCATTATGCTGGTGTGATAGTTTTATGGTTACATGTTTATGCTTTATTTGTTGTTATCACTTAATATTTTCTATTAGGAATATTACAATGGTATCAGAGACATGATTTTGTCCAGTTATGAGCCTTAAGCCAAGTGATGACAAGACCAAAATAAAAAGCTAAGAAATGATGGAATCGAAAGAAAGGTTAAAATCAAACAACATGGCAGTAACCTTGAATGAGGTGATTAGGATGCAACAATTGATGATTGATGTGGGGAGCAGTTGATTCATACCGCAATTGGGAATTAGTACCATTTTCAATTATAAAACAAATCCACTATGCGCAAAGTTATGGATAATGCATAAAGATGGCAAGACATGATTGCAACTGTTGTGGAGTTATTGGCAACAAATTAAGGGCATACTAATCATTAGGGCAGGACATTCAAGCATCCCTCTCCTTTTGGGAGTTCGGTGAACTATGAGACATGCACAAATCAGTGTGAATTTTGTGGAATTATGCACGGATGATGAGGAGGATCAAGGCAGAAGATGAAAAAGTAGTTGAAGGGGCCATGGTTGGTAAGGAGATAGTCGAGCATACACCCACTGATGAGATCCCGACAGTTGATGAGGTACCCAGTGTTGTGACTGAGTTTTCAGGTGATAACAACGCACCACAAGTTGATGACATGACGGGAGACATCTCCATCGTTGATGAGAAGCCAATAGGTACAGAGGCATCCAAATCTATGATGGAGTTGCTGGACGACAGACACCTATAGTTGATCGGTGAGGATGTTTTATATGATGGGTTGTCGGTGAAGTAGTAGTTGGAGGCTCAAGTTGAGGTCATGATGGAGGAGGATGTGCAGTCGTCCTTAGGGCTAGACATTGACGAGGGGCAGCACGGAGAGCACACATTGGGATTTTAGCACAGTTCTCTTTAGAGGCACATTGATGGGGTCCACAATGTTATTATCTCACCCTTATGCACTGGATTGAGAGAAGCAGAGTTATCGAGACAGATCATAGGGGATGACCAGGTTAGCAGGGGCCAACAGCTTGAGTTGAGTATGGCATAGCGTCAACATGAAGGGCTTGTCCCATACACAGGAGATTGTACATTCGTTCCCTCCTTTGGGATTGGATGGCGAGATGCACTGAGTTGGTACCAGATGGAGCCGCATTTCAGCAGAGGTCATGGATTACTAGAGGAATACGAGGGCCAGATTGTTGTTGGGATCTAAGTGGGATTCCCAGTCACAACTTGGGCTTGGTTAGCAATGGTATTAGCAGTGTGATGGATCCGTTGACCAAGACCTACACACTTTCAGCTCTCCATCAGCACTAGTGTCGGGTTGGATTGATAGGGGGGAGGCAAGGCTCTACGGGTTGTCCAGGGATGTTGGGCATACATGCAACTGTAGGATGTTCAACATACTCTGGCAGGGGCTAGTCAAAGGAGGTGGCATCAGCAGGCTATCAGGCAGGGCATTGTATGGAGACAGTGCTCTCTTATTAGGAGTCAGGACACATGAGCTACTAAGGCTAGGCACAGTAGTATCATTCTTGTTAACATGTGAGGAGCTAGGTCGCTCAGGTCTACCAAGGCAGATGAGGAGGTGTAACCCACATCATGGTGTATTCACTAGCAAAGTAGTGGATGCATTGGCGCATGTGGGATAGTCGAGGATTCAGGGTGGTGTGGCAGTTGGCATAGGTGTTCAGTGGTGCACAGAGTCATGCCATAGAGTTCAGTGTTATGGACAGGAGCACAGAGATACATGGAGTGTCATGTTATGTGAGCTTTCACTGTGGAGTAAGAGGAGCGATTCACACCACATCGAGGTTCCGCATGGAGTGACAACTACTTCGTCACAAGAGGGATACCGGATGATTCGAGATGATATGGCAGCTAGTAGTGGTGTCCAGCAGTGCATAATGGTGTGCAACTGGGTGCAGTCGTGTGCCAAGGGGCACAGAGATACATGTTCTTATGCAGGGGAGGGCAGGGATGCTTGGTCGTATGTAGTTATATGTGATGCTTCCCATTGGGATTTTGGAGCGTTACCACAAGGGAGACCGCCTAATAGAGACGATAGGCATGACATAGGGTATAGTTCACCCATGATCGCTGAGGACATAGATGAGCATCATTTGATGATATCCATAGGGACTCACGCCTCTCTCACTTCTACATTATTTGCAGGCACAACAGAGTTGGATGTCGTCCCTTGATACCTTCATCACTAGCAACAAGACACGAGAGGTTCGCTCAAGACAGATAGTTAGGACACAGAGTATCCAAGGAGAGACTTCTTGGTGGCAACATTTGGTCAGGGCACGAGCTGACAAGTACAGGCTTAGGGAGGTGACTGTAAGTGAGTTGCAAGGTGCACTGTCGGTAGGACAACCCAAGGTGTTACGTGAGCACGAGGTACAAGGGATGGTAGTCCTCATTGGCAGGAGGATGCCTAGGCACCAAGCAGTATCCAGGTACATCATCAGGAGTTGGGATAGTAGTCGTTGTGTAGTCTGGCAAGAGCAGAGCAGTTTGTCTTACACAAGACAAATTCTTGATGCTTGGTGCCCATCTATTGGATACATATAGGGGTCAAAGACGAGGCATAGAGGAGTCCCAGTAGCTAGTTGCATGTCACTATAGCTGGCAGTGAGGATTGGGAGTTGTGGACCTCTAGTATGGCTATGGGATCTAGGGATCCAGTTGATTGGTGTGACATTCCATTTCTTAGTGAATATGGTCAATGTAGCAAGTGATCTGGTTCATTCTCAGGCTGACACATGGTGGATCAACGAGGTCTTCATCATATGGCGAGGCAGGTTGTTGCTCAAGATTGGGGCCAGGCATGGAGTGATAGGCTTTGGCATTGCTAAGTCGCTTGGGCAAGTTCGGCATAACCTCGATCATCACATATATTATGTCTGGGAGTTACAGGATAGGACGCTGTGGTACGAGCATGTTGGGCAGTCAGTCATGACCAAAGTGTCGCAGGGTCAGTAGGACAGTTTCTTCCTATAATGTGCATGGGACCTTTGCATCACAGTACTTGACAGTTCAGCTACCCTTAGGGAAGAACATTTTGATCTTCCATTGGATATTATTGATTCGTTGTTGGCATGGGGGATTTCACCAGCATGGAGGGATGATCGGTAGGAGGAGATTAGGAGAAGCTCATGCAGGCAAAGATTCATCTCCACTGGGGTTGGATTGTATCTTCAGGAGCCCACCCTTGGAGTGCATGAGATAGATGACTCAGTAGAGCAGCTACACGACGAGTTGATCACGATTTTATATTATCACGATGCTCTACTTATTGACAGTATGCAGAGGACTTCGGGTGCCTATACTAGGTTGGTCAGTGAGTGGAGCAAGGGGTGCTTCACGTTAACCAGGATGGATTGGGACCCTGGTATCGAGGGTCTCCTTCATGACAGGATAGCGCTGGGGATAGGGATGACTCAGTGGCACATTTGGGACCACGATATCATTTATAGTAGCCATTTGGGTCAATTGATAGAGAGAGTGCTTGTTCGGTCATTGCTTGAGGACAAGCAATTTTTGGTGGGGAGGACTGTAATATCCCCAATATTGTAAGCATGGGAATTTTGCCCAAATTTGGCAATATTAATTAAAAGAGGCAACTAGTATTTTGGAGAAACGTGGCAAGTATTGTTTTATTGCAGATTGGCGGCAAATTATTATTTTATTAAAATGGTGGAAAAAGTAACTAAGTGGAAAATGGCCCTGTTGTAGTAGCTACAACCACCCTCCAAAATTTTGCCTTAGCTTCGTTTTGGAGCCTCCCTACCAACCTTTCACAGCAGCATGTCTTGCTTCGTCAAGTACACAAGCTTCAATGATTTTCTTGCAAAAAGGCAGCCTGTCTATCAAAGCTTGATGCATTCTCCTCACGTGTTGTTTCTTGGACTTAGTCCAGCTGCAGCCTGAGCAGTTCCCCCAAGAAATTGCGCAATTCTTCCAGTCAAGCTTCATCTAGAAAATTGTGCAATTCCTCCCAACATGGCTACTTAGCCCAGGAATTACACAATCCTTGGCAGCAGTCGGTTGCTCTGCCCAGAAATTGTGCAAATCATCTAGGCAGTCAACCCAGCTCCCTTCCAAAAATGAGCATTTTCTCAGCTTGATGTCCTTGTCTAGAATCAACTTGGTATCTTCATAGATCGGTATACCTGCGGACACTCGCTCAACCGCTGCCTCCAAGATACCAAGATGTTGAGAAAAGACACGAGAGGCTCGCTCGACATCTTGGGGAGAAAATGCTCATTTTTGGAAGGGAGCTGGGCTGACTGCCTAGATGATTTGCACAATTTGTCGGGCATAAACTGCATCCAAGATGTTGAGCATTTTTTCCCCAAATGTGCCTACATGTCCGCCTACATCTTGGATGCAGTTTGTGCCCGACAAGAGTTTCCAGGCTTGAAGTGGTTGTGAACACTTACTGTAAGATGTTGTCCGAATGCAGCTTTAGAAGAGTTATCACGCGGTTTTCCGATCATTTTGTCACCCCGGTTTACAAGATGATATTCAAACAGGATCCACCGTGCATGTTGATGGCAGCAATGGAGGCACTGATAGACATAACTGATTGGTATGCCTCACCATCCAGCACCTTCATACGAATGTACAGTGCGGAGAATCCTCCGCATGTTCTACCGAAATTTGCCTTGGACGTCCTCGTCATGCAGGAAGTAGGATATCACATCTCGACAAGATTGACAGCTAGGCTGCACCAGAAGAAGAAGGCACCTTGGCCCACTCTTCCGTTGCGCATCGGGTTATACGAGATCCAGAGTTTCAAGCATGCAGATGTTGAAGCAGAGCAGATGAAGAAGTATCCATTCGACCTCCGAAATTACAATCTGTATGACCCACATTGTCTTGTGCAAGATGTCGAAGTAAAGCAGATGAAGAAGTATTCATTCGACCTCCGAAGTTACAATTTGTATGACCCACATTGTCTTGTGAAAGATGTCAAAGCAAAGCAGATAAAAAAGTATCCATTCGACCTTCGAAGTTACAATCTGTATGACCCACATTGTCTTGTGAAAGATCACTGCACGAGAGTACAGTTCAACTGGATCCACGGGGCATTTCATTAGGCAGAGGAAGATCCATGGAGATATTGCTACAGTTTCTCCGAACCCAATGAACAGGTCGGCTTCGTTGTGGAATGGTTAGCGAAGCAACATGAAGCAGCATCCCGGAGAGCACCAAAAGCAACAGCAGCAGTAGAGGTGAACATACCAGTGCGCGACAAGGGCAAGAGGAAGATTGTCGATCACATGGAGGAAGAGCAAAGCTGCAAGTTCTGAGCAAATCCAGTTCTGAGCAGATCCACGTGTGGAGAAAGCAACTTTGGCCATAAAGGCAAAGAGGCAACAGCGCGACATGTGAAACGCACAGAGGCAGAGAGAGAAACGGAGAATGGAGGAAACAAAGAAGAAGTTGCATGAGTTGAAGGAGCAACTCCGAAAGGAACAGGAGTTGCACAAACAGGAGAGGGAAGTGCAGCCGCAACAGGTACAGCAGGGGGCGCAACATGTGCAAATGAATGAAACAGTGCTCATATAGGTGTTGGACTCATCAGAACAGCTGGCATCAGGCAAACAGGGTGAACCATCGTAGGAGCAAGACTTCACTTAGGAGATAGAGCGAGCGCTTGAACAGACGGATACGGACATGGAGCAGCAAGAGTTAGAGTGGACATCGACCTCATGCCTCACCACCAAGGGGTCGACCCACCAACTTCACGACATCTAGAAGATGAGCAAGTCCCAAATGACCAAGGAGACACTGAGATCCTTGGAATTAGCCAGAAGGAGGGATGCACAACATCTCATTCGACGAGTCTCAACAAAGTTGTGCAATCTCGCAGAGTCTCAACTCCGGAAGATCATACATCTCCTGCGCAGTATGAGGAATGAGTGGTCGTATCTGACATGCGCAAACATCCAGCAGCCTTGGCCGATGCCACTAGAGCATATGCTGAAGCCACTAGCTCAAGTGTTCGCTTTCTGATAATTGAGAATGAACGAATGGCTAAGGAGCTACAAACAGCCAAGCAAGGAGGAGAGTTGATGACAGCGTCCGCCCGAGCAGAACTGAAGAAGGCAATACTAGATGAAGTATTGTCCCTTAACACAGTGATGCGAGCATTGTATTCCAAGTTTGGTACCATGCATAAGGCAGTTGTCCATCTCAACGGATCGCAGTAGCAGTGTGCTAGAAGAGCACATATCTTGTCGAACGTGCACGCTATTGTTGATTACATGCAAGCGTGGATGATGAGATACAAAGGAGCCCGCTTCACTTGCCTAAGATGATGAAGCCCAGAGCAGTCGAGCTGAAGGCACGCATCCGGAGTCAAATCCGAAACTATGAAGAGCTCCCGCAGCTCATCACTAGCCTATAGGCTTCCCATGCACGTGTATTCAAGAGTATGGATGTTGTGGTGCATGCACATGCGATCACATCTATTGGGACTCTCACCCAGGCGAAGACAAAGGCACAGGTCCAACTAGATCTTGACTCATACTTTGACGAGTTGATGCGCATTGCCACTAGCCCAGACTTGTCGATCAGAGCTGACACCATGCACAAGTATATTGCTGGTTTGGTCGCATTGAAGACAATGATGCGCATGCTTTCAAACAAGTTGGACAGAGGAGCCCAAGCAGTGTACCGGGATGTTAGGGAGGCAAGAGTCAGGTTCTAGAAAGATGTCACCTTGGAGTACACGGGCACCATCGCGGACTACTGATCTTGGCATCAGTACGCTACTGTTGATCATCGCGAGGATGTTGAAGAGTTGGACTTCCCATGGTTGTCCGAGTCATAGTGATGTCTTGCATGGCCTGCTCAAGCCATTTTGTCTCACATGGGTACATGTGCATTGTAATGTAACATCATGTCAAGTGTAAGTTCAAGTGTCAATAGTTGGATGTAATAGTCATAGAGTAGATGAAGAGTCATGAGGGTAGATGAACTATCACAAAGGGGAATGTCAAGGGTCACCCCACCCTTTGCTATAAATAGTCCCTCATAACTCATTGTAAAGGCTTTTGGTCAGCCAAGCTTTTGATAGGACTATCTTAGAGAGAGCTTGGCTTCTCCACTACGCAGAGCTAGTACATCTCTTTGGAGAAGCAGGCGGTTGTGGCTGTAACGTTCCGTTGTCAGAACTAGTGGTTGGACATGGATGTATTGTATGACTAGAACTTACACTTCTTAATATAACAAAAGCCAGTATGTTTCATGCATATGTTGTATTGTATTTCGACTATTTGTTTACTCTAAATGATATATGTATTTGTTTACTTACGCATGCATGTATAGCTATTTTTGTGTGTGTGTGTATGTATGAATCTTTCTGAAATGTGTTAGTTTAACCATCACTTTCAATTGCTAGCTAACTTGCCTTCCATGTTGTGATGCATCTTTGTTTGTGTGTTCCCTTCTTAACTTCGTGTTATCACAGGTTTCCAAGGGGTGCACTCATCTCAACCCCCGTATGTTAGAACCTCTCATGCACCTTCCTTGGCTCACTGCATATGTCACACCCTTGCTACCAATAGAGTTATCTCACTTGCCTCTGAGCGAAATCGTGTCAAGGCATTATCATACGACCCACTACTAGAACTCCTACACCAATCGGTCTGAGGTCTAATTGGGACTTCTTAACAGGGAGATCCCCTTACACGTTGGCGGGTCTAGCACCATCAATAGGCCCCCACCAATAAAATAATATTAAAAGGAGACTAGAAGGATGGAGAGAAAATATAAAGGGAGGAGGGACTCATTATTTGGATCAACTTTTGACTATTACACTCAACACTTCATCTTCTCTTGGAGTTGTTTAGCGCAAGGGTAGAGTGTTGTTTAGCACAGGAATTTCGGGTGGGATTCCACCCCATCTTCGGAGGAGGACTTCGAATGCCTCCCTAGTTGGGAATTTCGAGAGTCCATTGTTGGGCTTTCATAGACCTTCATTGACAGCAATATTTCCAGCTCTATGTATTTCCTGGGCATATAGGCAATTTGAATTATTCATTGTGGTCCAGCATACAGTGAGTTGGAGTTTGGGTTATTTGCAGGAGGATTTTCCTAGTTGGAGTTGGGGATTTTGTGTTGATTTTGCAGGGATAGAGAGCAACAAATATGTGGGATGAAATTCTCTTCATTTGGAAGTGTGTATGGGTTTTTGGCTTAGCCTGCGCAAGGGAAGAAGGAAGAAGAATTATGGAGAGATAAGGGTCAGAGATTGGAGGTAAACCTCGAGGGAGAATTTAGCCAGTCGTAGATTTGGGCATAATTCTGTAATATCAAACTGTGGGGTGTTCTCTGGCCAAAATTGGGTGATTTGCACTTGTTGGGGGTCACCGAGGGTCCGTGGATTCATCCCAAACCCTCTCTGAGTTTTTGTGGGTTTGGTGAGAGGAGTGTGGAGTTAATTTTGTAGAATTTTCTGGATAGTATTTCCAGCAAAAATCAGTGTTCTAGTCAGCAGCGAGCAGTAGAAATTATCGGAGAAAGGCATAGTTCACTCTAGGACCATTTCCACCACTTGGGTCCGTGAGATTTTTTTAGGTTATTTTGGGTTCCTTGTGAGGAGGTTCTAGTTAATTTCCTGGAATTTTCTTAGATATTTAGAGGCCTGAAACACCAATTCCATTCCAGCCTGCAGTAGTAGAATTTACTAGGTCAGCGCAAAGACTTGGGGAGAGCAGTTTCCGGCACTTGGGCAACTCCATTTTCACATGGGACATGACTAACTTGTTGTAGAAAGCCCGGGTTCCTCTTCTTCATTTATATGTACCTTGTTTTCTTAGTTAATAAAATGGTTCAACTCTTGGTACAATTTCTGGTGCAATTTGTCATTATGTTGGTGTGATAGTTTTATGGTTTACATATTTATGCTTTATTTGTTGTTATCACTTAATATTTCCTATTAGGAATATTACAAAGACATAAGCCAAGCAGGGATGCTCATCTAGGTCAGTTGGGGGGAGATGTTGGCATAAAAATATACTAGTATCAAGTACCCGCCAAGAAAAATGGGCTCACCAATCCACCAAGTTACCACTACATAGCCACCAATGTTATCTGAACTAGACCGAAACTAGCCAAACCAGCCAACCAAACCAATTTTTTTTATTTATTTATTTTTAGGGGTAGGGGGGGATGGGGGTTCTGGGTAGATTCGGTGGTTCAAATAGGAAATGACCAATTTCATACAGAACCAACAAATCCCATCATTAAATCTACCTTTCTAGCCTAAACCAGTCAATTCTACATAGCACTTTATGAACGCACTTGAGCCCAATTAAATGACTGAAAAAGGAAAAATAAAAGATAAAAAACTAAAAACCCAATCCCCAAACCTAATGTCTTCAACAAGCAAAGGATGCAAACATTGTTGTTGTCACTTTAGGCATAGGGAAATCAAGTCACAATACCATTCTCAAGTCTACTCACACTGAGGTTGTAAGCGATGAGGAATTTTCAGATGATTAGACTGTAGAGCCTAGAAGTCAATAGTTAAAATTTTAATACTACACTTAATTTTTGGATGCTAAAAGCCATTTGGCATTTAGAGCCTCTTTATTTGGTACTTTGTCCAAAATCCAGATATGGATTGCACTTTGTGCTATTTTTTATATGCACCCTCACATGTTATATACATGAGAAAACTTTGGATATTTGTGTATAATTATTTGGATTCAGATGGATGTACATAAATATATTCTTAAACTCATTTTTGTTTCTACTTTTATAGGTTCCAGTTTTGGGGCTCTACTGATTCAAAAATGTGTTCAATCCTCATAATATTGATAGCCACTAAGAGTTACAAGTGAAAAGAGAGAGCCAACCATTTGGATTAGTTAATAACTATGTTCCACCAAGTGTCTGGGACAGGGAGGCACACAAAGGGGACATGTAGGAGCACCCCCAAAGTTCAAGGAAATTCAGGAGGGGCAGGGATACATCGAGGTTCTTGGCATAGGGACCCCCATCTTTAAAATTACGAAAATAAAAATAGTAATGATAAAATCTCGACATAATAATTCATTCATCATTGTGCAATCCAATGGAAATGCTATAATCCTGCCATTCCTGAAATCCTAAGAACTGTTAAATCTATTGAATTCTGAATGGGATGTGAAATTCTACTTTCTCCATGTGAAGTTTGATAAGGTTGGAACCATTCTCAAACATCCTGAGACAAACTCATCAAAGCTTAAACCCGCATCTTTGTTCTATCTTCATGGGTTGTCGAACAAAAAATATGGGGGCGAGGGGGATCCAAACATGCCCTTCTGGAAGAGGAGGATGCCCAAATGTACCCCTTTTGGGGAACATGTCCCCCACATTGATGAAACATTTCTCCATGCATTTCCTTAAGTTTCCCCCAAAGGTGGACATGGAGAAGCGTTTTCCCAGGCACAACCCCCCCGCCCCCCTCCAATCCTGGGAATGTGAGAAACAAAGGATCCCCATAGAACATTGGTTAAATAATAATTTGTAACAATCAACGCTAACGTTGAACAAGTTGATTTGTAAAGTGTCCTAAAATGTTATAGACGTCATCAGCCATCATTAATATCTTAGTAAGCTTATAATTAGATAAGATCGGTAGTTGTGATGGTCGTAATTAGGTCAAGTATCTTAGTTACATGAAAACTAGCTTGAGTTTGTTAGATATTGAAAAGGGTACTAATCCCATTGCATAAGACCATTCTTTTGGAAAGATTTCTAGTTCAATCGAAAGGAGAACCTCCAAATCGATAGCCGTGGGGTTGACACATGGGTTGTAGACTGCTACAAAGCTCTAGCTACTGTTCTATTATATGCTTCTCATATCTTTTGTTTATATTATAATTTTGATTAATTTAGGGGACCATTTTCGAATATGTTTTCTATGTATCAAGAAGGTAACACGATATATGTAATGTTCCTAAGAAATTAATTGCCAAAAAGGCAAAGTAGCCTATCAATCCTCGTAGGCTATTGTCCTTGATAAAGGGGAAAACACCAAAATATCCAACGTTTGGGCTACTTTTGGGGCAGTTGCGCAAAGAAACCCAAAGTTGGGGCTTTGAGTAGACCTCACTCAATCAATTAAGGAGAATGATCCCCTCAAAGAAATCTAAAACGAGAGAAATAGATTCATTTGGATCATCATTGATTAGATCAATTTATCTTGGTCTTTCTTTGAGCCCGAGGCTCCAAGGGTTTTAAGACCCGTTTCCCATATCAATTTCGATGGTGAAAGATTCCACCCTAGTTGATAAACTTATTCTCTCTTTTCTTTTCCAATTTTTTATCTTTGTTCTAGCACGAGTTATTGAAGAAGTCTATGGTTCAAAGACGCATTAACAAGTCAAGCAGATCTGTTCTAAGGCAGTGTCCATCTGAAGCAACTAATTTGAATTCAACCCTAAGGCTGAGCAAGTTGTTTGAGGTCAAAAACAAAGCAGAGTTTTGTGAAAAATCATTCCTAAAGCTACACAAACCTACTTTGTGATAAATATGTTAGAAAATTAGAAAGGCGAAAAGATTTCCTTATGTTGATAATTACTTGTGTTCTTATTATCTTCTTTATGTTCTTTTATCTTTCTATCATCAAGAAATCATCAAAACAAAACATGAAGAACAGCAACACCAAATGTAGGCAATCAGTCAAGGCTAAAACCCCTTTCTAGGTGAAATCCTAGTCAAACTCTTTCACTAATCAAATTGAGATAGACCAAACCAAATGACCTCCCTCCACCAAGTCAACCTTCCAATATGATTCAGCAACCTTCAATGTTCTATTCTTGTCCAACAGCCACAACCCAGCAATAATCTAGAATTTCAAACCCCAGCTAGTCCAAAACTTTGGCCCAGCAACAAATTAGAATTTCGACAACCAGCTACTCCAGAACTTCAACCTAGCAACAATCCAGCGACTTCACACATGTGAGACAAGGAGAGAGAAAATTCAACTTACTTTTGCTTGACAAAACCTTCCTTCTTTGTTAGGGTTTTCTTCCTCTTCCTTGAACTTCGCACCCTTTTTCTGCGTCAAGAAACTACAGATTGAACTTCTTGAGTTGATTTCAAATGAAATCGAATTGTTGCCTTTATAGTGTTTGTGTGAGGTCAAATTCCCTTGATGAGGCCGACTTGCCTACTTTGAGGTTGATTTGGTGGAGGAGGCCTAAATGACTTATTTTATACAAAAATAAATTTCTTTCTCGACTCAAGAAGCCCAAGAAGGGTCTATTACATAATGACATGGACAAGGACACTTAACATAAACGATAGAAGCCTACAATGGAGGCTTTGACCTAAGAACCATTGACCCAAGCATGAAGCCCGTGCTTTAATAATTCAATTTCCTTTTATAATAAAATTCATTTTTCTTTCTTTTCACAAATACATTACATCATGACTCAAATACAATTATGAAGACCGACACTAGTTACATTTTTCAACATTCCCTCTTAACTAGGGAGGAATTCATAATTACATATATACAAAGGCACATGGAAGATCTCAAAGTGATATACTCTAAGAAGATTAACAGCACACATAGTGCTACAGATTAGATACCTGACTAGGGTACTTTAATTGGGTGGGACTAAGGTGTGTTCCAAGCTTCAACCTCTATAGGTACCATCAGGCTTCCACTCTAACACCAACCCAAGGATCTAGGCGTGTATCCAAGGTTAGAGCTGTATGACCAACACCATCCTCCCTACTTCAAGATCTAGGCATCAACACATAGGCAGACCAAATCATCTTGTCACCACAAGATGTTTCTTCACTCCCAAACTAAATTATATATATATATATATATACACACACACACATCATTCCAAGCATGCTTCAAACTTTCAATCTTTTAACGGAGACATCCTTCACAACCACAACCCCAATCAGTAATAAACTTTCAAGTATATATACAAGTAAACACAAACCTTTGGGGTCCTCAATCATCTTGATGTTACTTATATCATCATCAAGTTGTCCATATACAACTTCTTGGAAGCGTTTTCCTTTAGTAGCACCAAATAAAGCCTCAGTACTTCTCAAATATTTTTCACGAACATCCATTTGTAGTTTCATTCTTTTTTCAAGGTATTCATTATGATTGTCATAATATGCTCTCCCTCTCAACTGGGGAGATATATCTTTTCTTCTATCCAAGCTCCCTCTCAACTTGGGGAAATCAACAGCTTCCTTCTTTTATAGTATCAAAGTAACTTTTCAAAGCTTCGTTCTTTCTCATGGCATCAAGGCCATCTTGATCATCATCAATTCTATAGCTTCCTTCATCATGTTTATTTATCATCTTCAATTACAAACATCTTCAACATCTTGAAGATTATGTACCTGCAAAATTTTAATAGCAAGTACAACCAAATACAAATATACAGAAGCATGAAGTCAATTACTTTCATGTCATTACATTGGAAGCATTGAAGCATTCAAACTCTAGACATCAAATACCTAAACCTAGTTAGGTTCATAATCAGTAATGGTTATACCAGACTTCATCATCATGCTAGGGTTTTTGTCATAAACCCTAGACTCCATTTTCGAGACATAAAACCTTAGATATCAGCAATTCAATCAAATAACAATCCAATCATAGTACTATACATCTAAGGTTTCAACAACATGCTTTTAGAATTACATGTCAGACTCTACTAGGGATTGTTGCAAACCCTAGATTTTCATAATCAAAGCTAAATCATATCAATAATCAAAAACAATATCATATCCTAGAATATCAATCTCTTCTATGGTTTTGTTACAAATCCTAGATTTCATAAATTAAAACATAAGTATATAAACCCTAGACTCCATTTTCGAGACATAAAACCTTAGATATCAGCAATTCAATCAAATAACAATCCAATCATAGTACTATACATCTAGTTTTCAACAACATGCTTTTAGAATTACATGTCAGACTCTACTAGGGATTGTTGCAAACCCTAGATTTTCATAATCAAAGCTAAATCATATCAATAATCAAAAACAATATCATATCCTAGAATATCAATCTCTTCTACGGTTTTGTTACAAATCCTAGATTTCATAAATTAAAACATAAGTATTGACAATTAAGTTAGCACACACGCATATACATATATAGGATTTCATAATTATGCACTAGCATTACACAACAACATCTACTAGGTAAACCCTAGATACAAACATCAAACGTTGAATAATTCAGGCTAGGGTTTCGATCAAACGGACGAATATATACCTAGGGTTTCATTCCTAGGATCTTATTTTAGTTATTACAAGGGTTTTGTTCATAAACCCTAATTCACCAAACCCTTAGGATCTAAGGTTTTGCTATATAACCTAGACATTAACATCAATCCCTAAAGAACTAGGGTTTTTTCCATAACATTATCAAAACCCTATACTTCAAAAGAATAGGATTTCTAGACTTTATTAACAACCCCTAAATAAACTAGGGTTCCATTATTGACATTGACATAACCTTAGCATCAAGAGGCTAGGGTTTTATAGTGAACCCTAAAGGTTAGTGTTTCACAAGAATGATCAAATGATAATATAACGAGGGTAGATTCAATCTAATGGTTAATCACCCTAACAAGAATCTTTAAGATTCAAAACCCTAAACATAACAAGGTTAGCAATGTAAAGCAAATTTCAAAGGAAGAATGATTATACCTTTTGTATGAAGAGAACCTAGTGACAAAATTTGTAATCTAAGACATACCTTGAGTTGTTCTTTAACAAACCGTAGGACTTTAGTTCTTGAAGGGCTTCCTTTGCAACAGGACTTCTTCCATGATTCAAGTATTTTCTTTGAATTCTCCTTCATAGCCTTTATGTATTCTGCAAGCTTTCCAATTAAGGAAAATTATAAAGAAAAAGTTAATAGTATACAATACAAACAAATCACAATGTGAGGAGGAAACCAAACATGAAAGATGAAAACAAAGAACACTAAACTTATCTTTTGGTAAATGGTGAAGACTCCCTCTTAATCCAATCTTTCTAAGGAATACCTACAGCTTATTATAACAATTCAAAAAGTTTTAAAAGATATATTAGATCTACAAACTCTAGAGATCAAACCATACACGCAAAATAGTAGACTAAGAAGGATATGTAAGAGGAGACTTAATAGTATAAATCTTTGACTTCAAATTCTTCAGTCTTGTTCTTCTTAGGTGGAGCTTCATCGGATACATTTGCATGTTCTCTATCTCTCTTCTTATTCTTTGGATTCTCTTGACATTGACTTTTGTAATGGCCCATCTTATGACAATTGTAGCATTCAATCTTGGATAGGTCAACTTTCTTCTTTGGTCCTTTGAACTTCTTGAACGTTCTTTTCTTCTTGTGATGAGCAGAATAGGCATTAGAGATGTTGTCTTCTTCATCCTCCTTGTTTTTTATGAATGATATGTGAGCTTCTTGTTGACTGCATGCATTCCACATTAGTTCAAAGGTAGGTGTGTCTTTCCAACTGCTAATTTCTTATGCAAAAGAGCTCCAAGACTTTGGTAGACCTAGTAGTGCAACAATTACGAGTTCTTTCTCAAGTGTAGCTTCATCAATTGCTTAGAGTTCATCTCTTATTCTAGAGATCCTTGCAAAGTATGATGACATAGTATCATCTTTTTTCATCTTTATTGTCCTTAGTTCATTCTTGAGGCTAGCTATTTGACCAATGTTCTTGATGGTGAATAACTTGGAGAGAGCCTCATACATTTCTTAAGCAAAGTCTATGTTGGATATGTATGGGATTAAGTCGTCCTTTACTCCATCTACTATCAGATTCATGGCCAAGATTTTGGTCTCTTAACTTCTCCTTTCTTCCATAAATTGTGGGTTTCTTGCTTTTCCTTGAACAAGATCCAATACTTTATGCTTAGCGAAGATAAGATCTATCCTCTTCTTCCATGCTCTGTAGTTGGTGGCTCCTTCTAGCTTGTTTTCAGACTTCATTGGCATGTCTTCTTTTCTTAATATCGATAGCAGACCTTCTTCTTATATGATCATTTCCTTTGACCCTTTCAGTAGATATTCAAACTGTCTTTTTTCTTCCTTCTTCACCTTAGCTCTGATACTATGTTAGAAAATCAGAAAGGCAGAAAGATTTCCTTATGTTGATAATTACTTGTGTTCTTATTATCTTCTTTATGTTCTTCTTTTATCTTTGTATCATCAAGCAAGCATCAAAACAAAACATGAAGATCAACGACACCTGATGTATGCACTCAGCGAGGGCTAAAACCCCTTTCTAGGGGAAAACCCAGTCAAACTCTTCCACTAATCAAATTGAGATAGACCACGACCTTAGACCAAACCAAATGACCTTCCTCCTCCACCAAGTGAACCTTCCAATATGATTCAGCAGCCTTCAGTAGTCTGTTCTTGTCCAGCAGCTACAGCTCAGCAATAATCCAGAATTTCGACCCCCAACTACTCCAGAACTTCAGCCCAGCAACTTCGCACATGTGAGACAAGAAAGAAAATTCGACTTCCTTTTGCTTGACAAAACCTTCCTTCTTCTACGCTAGGGTTTTCTTCCTCTGCCTTGAAGTTTGCATCCTTTTTCTGCCTCCAACAACTGCAGATTGAACTTCTTGAGTTGATGTTTCAAATGAGGTCAAATTGCTGCCTTTATATAGTGTTTGTGTGAGGTCGAATTCCCTTGATGAGGCCGACTTGTCCTACTGTGAGACTGACTTGGTGGAGGAGGCCCAAATGACTTATTTTATACAAAAATAATTTTCTTTCTTGACTCAAGAAGCCCAAGAAGGGTTTATTACATAATGACATGGACAAAGACACTTTACATAAACCCTAGGAGTTTATAATGGAGGCTTTGACCTAAGAACCGTTGACCCAAGCATGAAACCCATGCTTTAATAAGTCAATTTCCTTTTTTAATAAAATTCCTTTTTCTTTCTTTTGACAAATACATTACATCATGACTTATATACAATTATGAAGACCGACACTAGTAACATTTTTCAACAAAATAGGATGGTTCTTTGAGGCAGACGCATAACTTGAAGAAAAGATGAAATTCCTATAGCTCTCTGATAAATCTGCATGGTCCTGTAGCCCTCTTGAAATAGGCTGAAGTTCCAGAAGTGAGATTTGATGATAGCCGAAGGTCCCTGAAGAGAATTAGTGGGCATATCCGAGTTCCTTAAGGTTGAACAAAGTCCCCTAGAGACATTTCCTATAGCAGACGAGTATTCTCCTAAGAATAACAGTATTTTTGTGGCTCCTAGGGTTTTTTGAACAGAACACAGACCGAGTTCCTGAAAATTAAGTGCAAGACAACAAGGCATTTCTGAGGAAATAAGAGGGTTTTAGCAGCACAGATCCAAACTGTTTTAAGGCAGAAACAAGGATAGGCCTGAGGAACTGAGTAGGGATTGACAGCTTGTGAATATGAAATTTTGTTAGGGCACTCTACATTACTAAATTTATTAAGGTATTCCACTGGTTGATGGATTGTTGAATCATATTGTTGGGATTGCTACAGTATTCAAGTCAGCATTGTTATTGAAATTACATTCTTTATATTGCAATCATACTGTTGTAACAAGAATTTGCGTTGAAACCCTAGCTATTTAAAGGGAAAATTTAGGGCAAAATTTCCTTGCTATATTACAGTGGTATCAGAACTGGAATCCTGCCAGCCTGAAAAACGTTTGAAGATGGAGCAACTGGACAAAATTTTTGGGAAGGAATTTGCAGAGCCTTGGTGGGAGTTGGAAGAGCAGCAAGCAGAAACTATGAAAATTTTACAAATATTGGAACAAAGTGGCTTTTACAAAATTAGAGGAGTGGAACAAGGAAAATGAAAGGGATCGACTAGGGAAATGGAACGACTTCTAGGCTAGAGGCAAGAAAAACAAATCGAGTGATATTGATGATAAGCCCATGACTGTAAAGCAAAGTATAAGAGGAACTAAAGCAGAGGCAAAAGCATGGACATCACTGTATCCCCCAAAAAAAGAGGAAAACCCTAAAGAAGATACCATAGCTAGTGGTAACAATGCTGAAGGTGAAAGAGGTCAGCTAAATATCAGGGAATAGGATGGACTTCTCAAGGAAGGGATACCCTTTCTAATAGCAACGTCACTCAAGTTTCAGATATGCAGAATATTGAAGGAAATAATGAAAATATTCCTGGTAGTAAGGAGGGCAAAGGCAGTAGTGTGTGCAAGGACTCTCCAGACACCTCTTGCAGTGGTTTGTCACTGTATAGCTCAATCTCAGTGGCAGCAAGCACAAAGGCATCAGATAATGATACTGACACTTCCACTAAGAATATTACGTGGTCTCCTATGAAGCTGTCAGAGAAAGATCTACAGTTTGCAGTGGGTGTTGATCGTGATATGGAACCATATAATATTTTATCAGATGAAGATGAGCAATCTGGTGACCAGCATGCTATTAAGGACAAGTCAGAGGGCGCTAATAGTATTGATGGCAAGTCAGAGGTTGTTGCTGGTGTTGATGACAAGAATAAGGCTGAAGAAGTGGAACTAGAGACTATTGTTGTTGATGAAGGACAATGTCATTCAAAGAAGCAAGATGCAGATATAGTAGTAGTGCAATGGAATCTGAGGAAGACAATAAAAGGAAAGATGGTGGAGAGGTAGAAACGGATGAAGATGATGATACATTTTTTGACACAAAGAATCCTTTGTCAGGATCTGATGATGGACTTCTTGACGATGAAGATTTGTCTGATGGTACACAAGTGGGCTTGATGCTAACATGGAACATGTTGGTTTTGGCTATCAATATGTGAAAAGGAGAGAGCGTTGGCCCGAACCACTGGAAAAGGAAAAAGGAGTCAGCCTTTGTTCAATGATTAAAAACAACATTGGAAAGGATCCTAACCGAGTTTGTCTCCGTCTACTTCAATGAGCCACTTTCGTCCTGGCAAAAATGCTTTGAGTATTTAGAGTATTCCTATCTTACTGATCGAGCACATGAATGGGGGGAAAAGGGAACAGTCATGCGGATATTAAATGTGGCAGCATTTGCATTTTCCGGATATGCTTCATCAGAAGGTCAACATTGTAAACCTTTCAATCCTCTTCTAGGTGAAACATATGAGACTGATTTTCCAGATAAAGGTCTCCGTTTCTTTGCTGAGAATGTCAGCCATCATCCCATGCTTGTTGCCTGCCAATCTGAAGGTAAAGGATGGAAATTTTGGGAAGACAGTAACCTAACGAACAAATTTTGGGGTCGCTGTATCTAACATGACCCTATAGGGATTCTAGCACTAGAGTGAGGTGTTTCAATGGGTTAAGGTTACCACATCTATTTATAACCTAATTCTAGGGAAAATATACTGTGATTACTGTTGGACAATCAAAGTTTGGCTGGATGAATCTTCTCCCCCTGTTCGGGGCATAATGGTAGAAAATAATGGTGGTGGTTGTGTATTGTGGTTATCCTTGAATAACCTACTTGCAGCTCTCTTGGGCACAGACCATTGGATGGGTCCCTTTACTACATTTCACTTATATGTGAAACCCAGGTCTCAACAACTCATATTCTGTGCTTATCTACAGCAGTATCATCAAATAAGTTTCATTGTCCAGACTCCAGATATATATCCAATTTCTATCTGCATTAGAGACATTTAGATTGGTGACAAATTCGATGACATAAAGTTGCTTCAAAATCTACTTTTCAGGTAACTCTTGAAGCAACTTCAAACGATATTCACTGCTTTCAATCAGTCAAGTGAAGATTCCTATCCATGCAATATAGAACATAATGATATTGCTTTACTATTGCATTGTTATACTAGAACCTTACCATTATTAGACTTGGATACCAGTTTCAGTCAGGTTGCTTGCTAGACAGATGAATCTGCCAGAACTTTTGTGAGTGGTATAGAGAAAATTGAAATTGTAGGAGACTGTTTAAAATCTGGAGCATCAAAATCACATGGCCATCCAACCATCAGAAATCTAGTGTAATGCTTTGTAGAAATTTCACCTGTAGAACAAACCAATATATGCAATGTCCTAAAGCATAATACTTGTTCTACTTCTACAGAACATTAAGCGGAAGCATAATCGAATTCATGAAAAACATCAAGTAGAAACATGCATAACTGATCAAGAGAATTAATCACACATAACACAAGATATATCCAGGGGAAAGCACCAACATAAAACCCCAACCATGTATTATCAATCAAGTGGAAATCCTCTTCACAATACAAAAGAATTAACTCTCAAGCTATTCAGTTCTCAATGAACTATGAAGATATGAAGATATATCTCATGAACCACCCAAACCCTGTTTATATAGGCTTTCCCTATGGTCCTTACGTAGTTTGCTTAGGAAATAATAGCAAAAGCATATGCTATTAATTCCAACATACCAAAAACAACCAATGGTCCAACTACATATTCCTTGAGAATACTAGTTCCTCAACCATGCAAAAACTACTTACTAGAAATAGTTAAGCATCTGATAGTACACTGTCCCACATCTGATCTCAACTGGGTCTCTGACAGAACTGACATGCAATAGTTATCCATGAATGAATCCTCAGTTATCTAAAATAATAGTTGTCACATGCATGCAAGCATTAACAAACTATATTTTATTATTTTAACAACTTGTTAAAATAATCTAACTAAGTCAACTGATTCTCTCATTATAGAAATGAACCTTAACTCCTTTAATCAAGGGATAAATTCTTAAATCAAGGGAGAAAATAATTGCATGATCTCACAAAGACTTCAAGTTTAATTTTTCATAATTAATTAAATCATGGAGATTAATTAATTAATATTTTAAACTGCTGTCAAAACCAAAATTAATTTTACTTCCTATAGATAGACTAGGGACTGCTATAAATAGGAAGGGACCCAGAAATGCTATTTTTAGAACTTTCTATTTTTAGCAGTTTCACCTCTCACCCAATGTGGCCAATGACCTCACTGGCCAAAGTGTTATTTTTAGACATGTTATTTTTAGCAGGTCTAATTTTAGCACATTCTAAATTTAACATTTCTTGTTGCACATTTTTCAACACTCCCTCTCAACAAGAAAGGCTTTCTCTCGAACCCGATCCTTTAACTCTGGAATGTTATGCATGCAACACATCTACCCGGTCCACTTGCTCCAACAACACTTGGAACAAAAACACTCCCAACTGACCACTCTGTTGGGCTAGGAACATACTCTGATGTTGAAGCTCTACCTGTTGTTGACAAGTGCTCCCTCCTGACATCTGCGCTACTGCACATCTCCATGCATCTCGCACCATTGCAAACCTCTCTGTGCCACCTAGCACTATGCAAAACACTTGTGCCTCTTGCATTGTTGCAGCCTGCTAGCTAAGCACTGTCCTGGGATTTCCTGCACTGCTGCTCTCTCTGCCACTCCACCCGCATTTGTCTCTACCCCAATCAGTCAGTTCCTGCTACTCCACATCGGGGCTCCTAGTAGCAAGGTCTCATCCAAGAGGTTGGGTACCTCAAGGATCCTGCCCCTCCTCCATGGGACAATCACTCCACATCGCCCCACCTCCTACCTGGAGGTATGGCTACATGTGATCCATCTGCCCACCTGGCTTGAAGTTTCCCCCTACTGGAGGTCTCTGCATGAGTAGATGCCTCTACTCGATCTCCACTCAGCTTCCCCTGTTGTGGCTGCTCCACAACCTCCTGAAGCTTCTGCACCAATCGTGGTTCCTCCACAATCGTCTGAGACTTCTTCTGGCTCTACATGTTGAGAGGTAATATACCCTCCCTCTCAACCACCAAGTCTCCATCAGTGGCCTTACCGCTCAAGGCTGAGCATGCATCTTGAACCTCAAGAGCATACAGGTTCTTGACCCGTGAACCAATCTGCTTCACTTGTCTAGTGATGATGTGTCTAAGGAAAACCTTTCCCTTACTGAAGACTACATCATAGCCTCTGTCTTCCAGCATCGCGATCGACACCAAGTTTATCTTCAGTCCTAGTATATACTTGACATCGGTCAAGGTAAGGCGTGCTCCATCCTCCCTCTGATGAATAACCGTGCCTACACCTGAGACACTATAGTTCTCATCATTACCCATCACTATGAATATCTGGAGATCTTTCTGCTCCAAAGTACTGAACAAACTCTTATCGTCGGTCATGTGGAAAGAAGCTCCACTATCAAGAAACCAACCACTTCCCACCATGGATAAAACCATGCATGCGAAGAGTGTGAAATCCAACTCAAACTGTGAAGCAAGTGCCTTATCTTCAGATCCTTCCCTGGATCCCTTCTTGGATTTCCTCCGTGGACAATTTGCAACATAATGGCCCACCTCATGACAACGAAAGCATCACACTTTCGATTTGTCAACCTTCTTCCCATCATTGGAAGAACTGGATTCGGAAAGAGAAACCTTCTCCTTCCCCTTCTTTGCCTTACTCGCTAAGGTACAGTTCTCCTCATCATGCATAGATGAAGAGTTGTTTCTGGTGCTCCATCTGATCTCCTCCTGCATCAAATCCGACTATAGTCGTTCCCAATCTGGCAGTTTCTCCCTTCCATTCACTGAGTCCTAGTAGCTATGCTAGCTCTTAGGAAGGCCAAGGAGTGCTAGACTCACCATATCTTGATCCGATGTCACGACCCCTACACTTGCAAGCTCATCCCTGCATGTGATAAGCTTGGTCAGATACATAGAGATCGTCTCATCCCTTTCACACTTGATCTTTCGAAGTTTGTCCTTCAGTGCCAGCTTCTTCTGATCACTGCTATTCTGATATAAATCTTTCAATGTTTTCCACATTGCATGCGGAGTCTCCTTCCCAAGGGGGCTCAAGACAATGTGATCTCGCACTCCCTCCAAGAGAATTCTCCTAGCTCTAGCCACACACTTCCTCCATTCCACCTGCTCAGTCTTGTCAATAGGCTTAGGGATTTCTTGATCAATGAAATCCTTAAGACCATTATCTTCCAAAACTACCTCCATGCGATCCTTCCAAGCTATATAATTTGAGTTGCCATCAAGGACATACTCAAGCCTCAAACGATAGAACGCCATCGATGAAATAGATGTGATAAGAACTTGAGATCTATATCCCGAATAATAAACTTCGAATTTCTCCTGCTAGTATACTGTTCTTGCTTGATCACCTGTGCTCCGATACCATGTAGAAATTTCACCTGTAGAACAAATTGATATATGCAATGTCCTAAAGCATAATACTTGTTCTACTTCTACAAAACATTAAGCGGAAGCATAATCGAATCCATGAGCAACATCAAGTAGAAACATGCATAACTGATCAAGAGAATTAATCACACATAACACAAGATATATCCAGGGGAAAGCACCAGCATAAAACCCTAACCATGTATTATCAATCAAGTGGAAATCCTCTTCACAATACAAAAGAATTAGCTCTCAAGCTATTCAATTCTCAATGAACTATGAAGATATGAAGATATATCTCATGAACCACCCAAGCCCTGTTTATATAGGCTTTCCCTATGGTCCTTACGTAGTTTGCTTAGGAAATAATAACAAAAGCATATGCTATTAATTCCAACATACCAAAAACAACCAATGGTCCAACTACATATTCCCTGAGAACACTAGTTCCTCAACCATGCAAAAACTACTTACTAGAAATAGTTAAGCATCTGATAGCACACTGTCCCACATCTGATCTCAACTGGGTCTCTGACAAAACTGACATGCAACAGCTATCCATGAGTGAATCCTCAGTTATCTAAAATAATAGTTGTCACATGCATGCAAGCACTAACAAACTATATTTTATTATTTTAACAACTTGTTAAAATTATCTAACTAAGTCAACTGATTCTCTCATTATAGAACTAAACCTTATCTCCTTTAATCAAGGGATAAATTCCTAAATCAAAAAAGAAAATAATTGCATGATCTCACAAAGACTTCAAGTTTAATTTTTCATAATTAATTCACTCATGGAGATTAATTAATTAATATTTTAAACTGTTGTTAAGACCAAAATTAATTTTACTTCCTATAGATAGACTAGGGACTGTTATAAATAGGAAGGAACCCAGAAATGTTATTTTTAGAACTTTCTATTTTTATCAGTTTCACCTCTCACCCAATGTGGCAAATGACCTCACTGGCCAAACTGCTATTTTTAGACATGCTATTTTTAGCAGGTCTATTTTTAGCACATTCTAAATTTAACATTTCTTGTTGCACATTTTTCAACATGCTTGTCAGCAATGCTGGAGGTTTTCGTGGACGAATCTATGCTCCATCCAACTATAAACAATGGATTTTTGAATCAGGACACAAAATCCACTAGCCTATTTCCAAAACTAAAAATGCCATCAATATATGGGGAGTATCTTGACTATTCATTAGAGACAGCTCCTTAGGAAGGAGGAGTTGCAGAGGAAGGTTTAGACTGTAAGAAGAATGGAAGACAATATTATACTTTACGCAACGATTCTGATGTGGGAGGCTGCTTCCAGAGTCAATATTTTGCAATAGAGAAAGACCTTGTAGACTTGGTGTTGCCATGCCTAGCCAGAAGCCCCAGCGAAATGCGCAGTACCTTTGCAATGGGTCCGATTAGGCAGATGACTACACTCTTGAACAACATATAAATAACTTAATAAGCCTACCACATATGCTGAGAAGTCAATATCTGGAACTATTGTTGTAGTTTAAGGTACCGGAAAAGAACATTGGGCAAATTATGACCAACATGGTTATAAGGAACAGTTTTTCAAGAAGCCACCAAAATGGCAAAACATCTACCTGATCTAATTTCGAATATCAAGGAAGGAGAACAAAGTGGGCAGCAGCGGGACTTGTCATTGCTTGAAGCCAAGCAACGTTGGGAAGGGGAGGAGTTGGGCGCCCCGACCCGGCAAGGGTGGGCGCTCCTGAACGGTGGTTTGGGTAGGCTGTACGGTGCAAGCCGAAGTTGTGTATTTTGACTGAATGAGAGGGAAGTTGGGGTTCCCCTCCTAAGTCTGTAATTGTATATTTTGAAGAATTATTGTTATCATTGTGGGTGGACTCATATTCAGGGAGTTGCCCCTCCCTTTAAATCAATGTTTTTAAAACAGGAACCGGTGACCGGACCGGTCCACCTAATGAACCGGTTTACCAATCGGAACCGGTCTAACCGGGACTGGTTTGGTCTAAATGAACCGGTTTAGAAAAATACATTAAATAATTATTTTTTAATGAAAAAAACTATTTTTAAGATTTAAAACCATGATTCCAAGCTAATAGAGACAAAATATGCAAAGATTGCTCATTTATATACCATGTAAAGGTGAATATATCAAAATGGCACCAAGTGCAATACATATCATCGACAAAATACATAAGCAATGAGGCTCTAAATGGCCTCTAGAGTGCAAAAACAAAGCCTACAAACTATGGGGCTAGTGGCCTACTACAAGACTCCAGTCTGCATATATGATAATACTATAATAGTGATCAACATTATCACTTGAAACTTCTCATGAGTCATCATGATCAAACTCAATTGGTTGAGTCTCGACTCCCAAACTTTGTAGTCAAAAACTTCTCTATTGGTTCAGTGACTTGAGTCTCAAACTTCTGAAGGTATTCTGCCCTAATATGCCCTATTATTTCATTTGGTGCTTCGCATGGCTTTACATGGTCTCCTATCCCAGCCAAGTGTTGCTTGAACCTGTTAATACCTCCTCCTTGAATGGATTTTTGGCAATATTTGTAGATCATTTTGCCATCAATCATATCACAATGAGCCCATGCAGTATCTCCGGCTTTTGGAGGCATGATGACTACCTGGAAATGCAAACTAGCTTCCTTAGCCTCCTCTTGAAGATGGCAACTCCACTGACAGCTACACACTATCTCTAAAATAGCTCCAATCCCAACTCCAAGATGACTACTTCAGCAAAAACTCAACACTCTCCAAGCTCACAAACAAACTCACAAACACTCACAAACACTCCAAATCAGTTGTGTGAGACAAATGAGAGTGAGAGGGGTCTCTTATAGCTTGGAGAGGGTGTTTTTGGAGGGAAAACACCTTTACCTCCCCCCCAAAGCCCCTAAACCACAGTGAAAATCCGCCTTTTTGCATGTTTCGGTGGGCGTGCCTAAAACCGGCCGGTTTAGCACAGAACCGGCCGGTTTGATACAAACCGGCAGGTTCCGTCCTAAACCGGCCGGTTTTCACCAGTTAGGGCTAAAAAAAGGCGAAATGCCCTATCAAACTAGGTTTTTTGGCCAGTTCAGACCGGCAGCGTTGCTAACCGGCCGGTTTGACCGGTAACCGGTTTTTAAAAACGGTTTTAAAAACATTGCTTTAAATATTGTATCCACTATGCATATGTGTAAATGATAACGATGATGAAAGAAGTTTAAATTAAATGTTTCCGCTGTGTTATGAACGTTAATACTTAGAAAGTGAAAAATAACTAAGTATGGAACGTTAGGGGTAGTCCACACTTGAAAGTATTGTTGAAAAAAAATCGGGTGGTGGTGCCGCACCTGCCTATGAGCGGTTGAAAGACTACTGCCAAGATAGGGGCGTGACAGGTGGTATCGAAACTTGAAAGTAATGTTCCCAATAAATTAATTGCAAAATAGACGAAGTAGCCTATTGATCCCCATAGACTATAGTCCTTGATAAAGGGGAAAATCCCCAAAATACCCAATGTTTGGGCTAGTTTTGGGGCAGCTGGGCAAAAGAAACCCAAAGTTGGGTTTTTGACTAAACCGCAATCAATCAATAAATACAAGATCCCCTCAAAGAAATCTATAAATACAAGAGAAATAGATTCATTTGGGTCATCATTGATTGGATCATTGTATCTTTGTCTTTCTTTGAGCCTAAGGCTCTGAGGATTTTAAGACCCCTTTCCCAAATCAATTTCATTGGTAAACTTATTCTCTCTTTTATTTTCCTATTTTTTATCTTTGTTTTGGCACAGGTTATTGAAGAAGTCTCTGGTTCAAAGAAGCATTAACAAGTCAAGCAGATCTGTTCTAAGGCAGCATCCATCTGAAGCAACTAACTTGAATTCAACTCTAAGGCTCAGCAAGTTGTTTGAGGTCAGAAACATAGCTGAGTTTTGTGACAAATCGTTCCTGAAGTTACACGAATCTGCTCTGTGATAAATAGGATGGTTCTCTGAGGCAGACGCATAGCTTGAAGACAAGACGAAATTCCTGTAGCTCTCTGCGACAAATCCGCATGGCCCTGTAGCCCTCCTGAAACAGGCCGAAGTTCCAAAAGTGATTTTTGATGACAGGCGAAGGTCCCTGAAGAGAATTAGTGGCCAGATCAGAGTTCCTTAAGGTTGAACGAAGCCCCCTTGAGGCATTTCCTGTAGCAGACAGGTATTATCCTGAGAATAACAGTATCTCTGAGGCTCCTAGGGTTTTTTTAACAGAACACAGACTGAGATCCTGAAAATTAAGTACAGAACAACGAGGTGTTTCTGAGGAAATATGAGGGTTTTAGCTGCACAGATTCAAAGTGTTCGAAGGCAGAAACAAGGATAGGCCTGAGGCCAGCTGAGGTACTTACGTAAACAGAACTGAGTAGAGTTTGACAGTTTGTGAATTTGAAATTCCATTAGGGCACTGCTACATAACTCAATTTATTAGGTTCTGTGAATTGCATTGGGATTCCATTGGTTGATGGATTGTTGAATCATATTGTTGGGATTGTTACAGTATTCAAGTCAGCACTGTTATTGAAATTACATTCTTTATATTGCAATTATACTGTTGTAACAAGAATTTGTGTTGAAACCCTAGCCATTTAAATGGAAAATCTAGGGCAAAAAAATCCTTTCTATATTACAATATGTCAATCAACATCCATGATTTTCTTGTTAAATGTGGGGCATGCAAGTCATCAATCAGGATTAACCCACTTTTTGGACTTCACTACTCAAATTGTCCAAATAGCCTTCAATCCAAATTCGCAAACGAAAAGCGTTCACTTGCAAAGAAGGGAGAGAGGGCTTCAAAATGCTTTAAGGACAACACACAGCCCAAACTTCAAAGTAGTTACAAAAAAACAGAAAGTAGATGATCAAGACATTACTCTTTAAACGAAGGGACTCGCTTTCATCTTTGAATGCATTTCAATGCTGAAGTCGGCCCCTTACGTCCGTGCAGTTACTTAGATGGTCATGGACACTCTTGTGTCACAAGGTGGACATGGGCTTAGACCTTATAAATAATATGGTGCAATTAAATGCTTACTTGGACAGCAGGTCCATTGTGCAACGGTGCAAAAGATTAACCCTAAAGTCAAAGATTAAAGCTTCCACCATGCATGCAAATGCTCAGGCCTGACCGAGGATGCAAAAGAGCAATCCCTTCAACCAGATTCGCAAAAATTCAAATTGACCAAAGAAGTGAAAAGTATCCATTGGTGGCAGCTTAAATTGACTGAAAAAGTACTGAAGCAAGCAGACTGGCAACAGTCCACGAGATTAACATATATTCGGCCCACGAGCTCAGTCCAATGTGATGAATATTAAATGCTGTTAAAAAGACTAAGGTGATTGAACTTCAACCCTCCTCTTCATGGGATCAAGAATCGTTTCAACAGCGAAATTTATTATAAACGCGTGGTTTCATTCTACTCAGTTACATAACAAATTATTAGAACGTTACGCATTCAAAGATCTAGAAATGGTATACTGCTAAAGTTAGAATTATTGCAGATAACCACGGGGTTGTATTAAAGCGCCTGAAACAGTGGATAACCGACCCTCGACGGAAAAGAAAAGAGTATTTATTCATTGAAAAGAAGAAATTTCAGAGCGTATTGAATGCATTTACAGGGTGCATATTTGTTTGTACTTAAATTAAAAGAAGGCATCTGCATCCCCTGAGAAAATGGACTTCAATTGTATCTGTAATGGCTTAAGATTTGGAATTTAGAAGAAACAACCTGAGTTGAGAAAGTCGATGAAGGCATTTACAATTCGTCGGCACAAAGGAGAATCACTTCTGAGCTCTGCCATTTCTTCTTCTCCACTTTTCTTTTATTTACCTCCTCTGCGCTGATGGACTTCGGCTTACATTCGCTAATGCATACACATGCTCTTTTTCTATTTATTTATCTTTTGTGAATTGATTGATATAGGGTGCACTTTTATATTTTTCCGTTTCGAAAACAGAAGATTCAAACCATTTGATGAGGTATTCAAGTCACCTTCGAGGAATTTTGCAGGACGTGTGGAATAATAATGTAAAGGATTGATTGATTGAAAATGGTTCAACATTGATTAGCAAACACTCCGAACCATTGATGGGGTATTCAAGTAAGCTTCCAGGAATTTTGAAGCACATATGAAATAATAATGTAAACGACGATTGGAATTTGTTTAACACTTTGAAGGGATATTTTAAAATAAAAATATATTATTTATAAATTTTATTTGAATATATATTTTATAAATTTTATTTTGAATTATAAATAATTTGTCATAGTACAATTATATGATATGATATTTTAAGGTTTACAAGACTAAAAATAGTTTATGAGACTATTAGACAGCATGCAATTTACGGTGTCCAAGCAGTGTGAACAAGCGGGCAAGCAGGGGACAAGGTTTTGTGAGCATAGTGGACAAGCAACGGGAACAAGTAGCATGAACAGGGTTTCGTGAGCACAGAAGCAGAGGCAGCGTGAGCACAGAGTAGTGTGAGGCAATTAACTTCACCATAGGTAAACGTTCAGAACATGGAAAACACTTAGAAGAGCCAAGGCGTAAAGAGCAAGGAAATTTTAGATTTTATGGAAACAAATCATTTGGGTCAAGTCAAAATTGCTTCAAAAAACAAAATACGAAGGTGGATTTGGGTAAACGGAAAGCAATATGAGGGCATTTTAAGGCGTAGGATTGCGCGCCTTAAATGGGACAAGTGAGAAGAAAACCGATCAAGAAAAAGAAAAAGAAAATAAATAAGAGAAACAAAAATAAAGAAGAATCAATCATTTACAATCCTACATCTACACCTCTTACTTGATCATTAAATCTATATGTCCAAGAACTGATGGAGGTCAAGACAAGGCTTGAGATTTTGGAAGCCAGAGAACAGGAAAGAGACTACAAAATTTCAAAGATCACAGTGGCAAACCAATGTCTAGTGGAAGGTAATAGAATTTTAAAAGAATAGGTAACAATGTTACAAGAGGCTCTAGAGACAGGAAAACAATAATGGAAAAACATGAAGATAGCGTGGCAAAACATGAAAGAAGTAATAACAGCAAATAGTGTTGAAAAATGTGCAACAAGAAATGTTAAATTTAGAATGTGCTAAAAATAGACCTACTAAAAATAACATGTCTAAAAATAGTAGTTTAGCCAGTGAGGTCATTGGCCACATTGGGTGAGAAGTGAAACTACTAAAAATATAAAGTTCTAAAAATAGTATTTCTAGGTCCCTTCCTATTTATAGCAGTCCCTAGTCTATCTATAGGAAGTAAAATTAATTTTGGTCTTAACAGCAGTCGGAAATATTAATTAATTAATTCAGTTGAGTTAATTAGTTAAGGAAAAGCAAACTTGAAGTCTTTGTGAGAACATGCAATTATTTCTCCACTAATTGGGGAATGTGTCCTTGATTTGCTCCACTGATTAAGGAATTAAGGATGAGTTCTATAATGAGAGAATCAGTTGACTTAGTTCTAACTAGTCAAGTCCAGTTAGATTATTTTAACAAGTTGTTAAAATAATAAAATATAGTTTGTTAATGCTTGCATGCATGTGACAACTACTATTTTAGATAACTGAGGATTCACTCATCGATAACTGTTGCATGTCAATTCTGTCAAAGACCCAATTGAGATCAGATGAGGGACAATGTACTATCAAATGCTTGGATATTTCTAGCAAGTATTCCTTGCATGGAGAAGGATCTATTATAGGAGATTGGAGGACTTGTGGCCTATATATTGAGGCCTAGGTAATCCATGATTTTCATCTTCTGATTGAAGATCACCAGAGTATAGAGAGAGCAAGATAGCTACTGAGTTGATTCTTTTTGTATTGTGAAGAGGATTTCCACTTGATTAATAATACAGTGTTGGGTTTTATGCTGGTGCTTTCCCTAATGATATATTCTGTGTTATGTGTGATTGAATTCTCTTGATCAATTATGCATGTTTATACTTGATGTTGCTCATGAATTCGATTATGCTTCCGCTTAATGTTTTTGTAGAAGTAGAACAAGTATTATGCTTTAGGACATTGCATATATCGGTTTGTTCTATAGGTGAAATTTCTACATGGTATCGGAGCTAGCTGATTTGTAGAAAAATTCTACATGGTATCAGAGCACAGGTGATCAAGCAAAAACAATATACTAGCAGGAGAAATTCGAAGTTTATTATTCGGGATATAGATCTCAAGTTCTTATCACATCTATTTCATCGATGACGTTCTATTGTTTGAGGCTTGAGTATGCCCTTGATAGCAGCTCAAACTATATAGCTTGGAAGGATTGCATGGAGGCAGTTTTGGATGATAATGGTCTTAAGGATTTCATTGATCAAGAAATCGCTAAGCCTACTGACAAGACTGAGCAGGTGGAATGGAGGAAGTGTGTGGCTAGAGCTAGCAGAATTCTCTTGGAGGGAGTGTGAAATCACATAGTCGTAAGCCTCCATGGGAAGGAGTCTCCACATGCAATCTAGAAAACGTTGAAAGAATTATATCAGAATAGCAGTGATCAGAGGAAGCTGGCACTGAAGGACAAACTTCAAAAGATCAAGTGTGAAAGGGATGAGACGATCTCTATGTATCTGACTAAGTTCATCACATGCAAGGATGAGCTTGCAAGTGTAGGGGTCGTGACATCGGATGAGGATATGGTGAGTCTAGCACTCCTTGGCCTTCCTAAGCGCTGGCATAGCTACCAGGACTCGGTGAATGGAAGGGAGAAACTGCCAGATTGGGAACGACTATGGTCGGATTTGATGCAGGAGGAGATCAGATGGAGCACCAGAGGCAGTTCTTCATCCATGCATGATGAGGAGAATTGTGCCTTAGCGAGTAAGGCGAAGAAGGGGAAGGAGAAGGTTTCTCTTTCAGAATCCAGTTCTTCCAATGATGTGAAAAAGGTTGACAAATCGAAAGTGCAATGCTTTCGTTGTCATGAGGTGGGCCATTATGCTGTAAATTGTCCACGGAGGAAATCTAAGAAGGGATCCGGGGAAGGATCTGAAGGTGAGGCACTTGCTTCACAGTTTGAGTTGGATTTCTTACTCTTCGCATGCATGGTTTCATCCAAGGTGGTAAGTGGTTGGTTTCTTGACAGTGGAGCTTCTTTCCACATGACCGGTGACAAGAGTTTGTTCAGTACTTTGGAGGAGAAAGATCTCTAGATACTCATAGCGATGGGTAATGATGAGAAGTATAGTGTCTCAGGTGTAGGCACGATTATTTTTCAGAGGGAGCATGGAGCTCGCCTTACCTTGACTGATGTCAAGTATGTACCAGGACTGAAGAGAAACTCGGTGTCGATCGCGATGTTGGAAGACAGACGCTATGGTTGTTGGAAATAATACTGAGAGGGGAGGGGGGTGAATCAGTATTAGCAAATCAAACACTTTTTCATTTCCATATTCAAATTCATATACGCGACTTCAGTTAAGGAAAACCACGTGTATACGCAACTGTATGTAATGCAACAAGCGTGTATCCAGTAAACTTATGATTCAGTTAGTTTATCCTTAATGAGTGCATCAGAACACTATTAACCATATGAATAGTAAACAGGAGCAGTAAAGCAGAACAGATCATCACACATAAGCAACACACATGAACACCAAGATGTAAAGTGGAAACCCAATGTGGGTGAAAACCACCTGTTGCAATTCGTCTCTATCTTCTTTTAATTATAAACTTATTTTTGCAATATTTCTGTACTGGAGCAGTCTTATACCAGTACGCAGGCTTCTACCTGCAAAAGGCTACAACCTTCTCTCGTTTTCCAATTTCTACTGGAAGGGAGCTATAACCCCCTTGGCTCTTGTACTAGCCAATCCATTTACTAGTACGTAGGCGTCAGCCTACTGAAGGCTCCAACCTTCACTCGTTTTCCAGCTACACCTGGAAGGGAGCTACAACCCCCTAGCTTTTGCACTGGCCGATATGTTTACCAGTACGTAGGCGCCAACCTACAGAACTCTACGATCTTCTTTCTTCCTCCAGGGACCACGTTTCATAAATTTTCATACTGGATACTCCTGAAGCACAACACCATAATCTGAAGGCCACGTTTCATCCAATTTTCATATTGGACTCATAAACAACATTGAAGCACAAAATTAATCATCACTGCAATACACCCATCAACTACACCTGCATCATCAATCTCTGAATCACCCAATACAAAAACACTAAAACCCTGTCAACAACACAGTCACCAGAACACAGAACAGACAACAGAACTCTGCAACAATAAATAGATTCAACTGCAACTTCAAATATCATATATCATAATGTATACGCTACTATGATGAACCAAACTAGCGTACATACGCACTTTTACCAAAGCCAACCCGCGTACAGATCTGCAAATATTTACTCATAACTTCGCAATTGTTCCAGACATCAGTCATACCTAGATCATAACATTCATACAATAAAACATGCGTCAATAATTCAAATCTATTCTATCACATAATGATAATACATTCCAAGCCTTATGATCCCAATCTATCCTTCATCATCAACTGCATAGGTGCATCCTTGATTCAGATCAAACTAAGCATCTCAAACCCATAACCAACATACTAGATCTCACACTTCATTAGATATTCAATCCTTGCACACTTGCACACCCCTTGGCCTAATGATCTTCTCCTTATATAGGTTTAGGCCTTTCTCAATACCATGGTCCAAAACCATGTAGAACCAATACCGTGGACCCAATACCTGGGGTCAATACCATGGACCAATACCAAAATACCATGGACCAAATACCACGGACCAAAACTTAGTTTTCCAACATGTACGCGTCTCTCTTTCTATGAACCTGCGTGTGTACGTATACGTGCCTTTTGTTCTTCTCACTCGCGTGTATACGCACTTTCATCAAGGTTAACCGCGTATATCTCTCTCTTGACCTATTGTACTATGATTTGTCATCTGATTGAGTTGCCACCACCTGAATCATACCTCTGAGTGAGTTGCCATCAAGGACAACACTTGTACCATAATGCCAACAATATCCCCCTTTGGACTTGATGGCAACCACCACACCAAGTCACTCTCCCCCTTTGACATCAAGGGCAAAGGGTAGACCAAGAAGTTCTCTTCTTTGATATACATTCTGTTGTCCATGCTCCCCCTGAGTACATGCTAAAGTTTCTGATTGAGCTCCCCCTTTGTACATGCCAAGATGTACTAATCCGTCCATGCTCCCCCTGAGCATATGCAAGGTCTACAAAAACATAACATGACTCTATACATACATCAATCTCCCAACCAAGTGGGTATACACCATTTTTTACTCAAACACAAGAACCATACATCATTCATTCCGTGCATAGTGGGATAACAAGATACATCATATGACTCACAAAGACTAAGGACCTAAACAAAACCATGACAGTTATCAACACTACATGATCTGAACTATAAGCATCTTAACCTGCAATCCATTCTCTTGGTCAATCAACAATCAGTAGCAATATGTGTCAATAAGCATCATCACCAAAATCTTCTAACCATAATGCCAATAATGCATTACTCGAAGCATATGCTCCCCCTGAGCCTGTGCTAATCCATCATCAAACAGAGCAGATAAGTGACTGAACCATATCAGACTTTTGTACTGCTACTTTCTTTCAGAACATCATATACGCGACTGTGTAGCGTCTAACTCGCGTATATATGTGACTTGTCTTCATGATACCTGTGTATGAGATTTATAACACTGATGTTCCACACTTTCAGCTTCCTCTGAGTCTGTCATGTCTGTGTACTCTGCTATGCCACATATTTCTGGTTGTACTTCCTTTTTCTTCCATATCTTTAACTGTGATGATGTTTTCTCCTTTTGGTATGGAGCCCAAAATATTCTCCTACATTCCTTTGCTATGTGTCCAAGCTTGTTACATGCATAACATCTTACATGTTTCATATTCCTTCTGTAGCAATCAACAACTTTGTGACCAAACATATTACAAGAAAAACAATATCCCTTAAAGTATCTGGAACGTGATGATCTTTCTGAGTGATAGTCTTGAACCATTCTACTTCTGCATTTGGCTACAACATGTCCAAGATTATGACATACATAACATTCAACATTATTCATCGAAGGAAATAATCGTTTATCACCTCCACAATTAGGAGCAAAATATTTTCTTTGAGAAATCTCTTTCTTTGGTTGTTGTCCTCTCATCTCCTTGTTGATCATTTTAGATTTCTCATTAGAGTTCCTTGCCTCACCTTGTGAGCTAGATTCACCTTCAACAGATTCATAAAAACCAAGACCAGTTTTGATAGCAGGCGACCTTTGACTACCAAGTATATCATCCAAAATCTTAGTACTATCTTGAAATCGTAATAGTTTATCCTTTTCTTCTAATTTACCTTTCAAGATATTTACCTCAACCTGATGTTGTTCTTCCTTTTCCAGACATTGCTTCTTCAAAGTTTCCTCAAACTTTCTTCCTTCTTCCTTTTGTTGCCTTAGTTTGAGAATCTCCTTTTCTTGTTCTTCATTCAACTCTTGCAGCATTTGATGAACTCTGAAGGCACATTCCAGCTGAGCTTTTAAGCTGATAATTTATTCTTTAAGGGCACTCTCCCTTTTGCTAGGTAGTTCTTGTTGATCTATGATTTTATCTGATGCTTCATTTGCTTGTCCATCTTCAGTCTGAGGTGATTCAGGATCCGAATACTTGCTTCCACTCAACGGCAGGCTGCCATTGTTCCTTTGAGTTTTCTTATTCTTTTGACGTGCTTTCTTTCCCATTGTTCTACGGATCTCCTTCAAGCGATCAAGCTTCTACCAAAGGACCGGCTCTGATACCGATTGTTGGAAATAATACTGAGAGGGGGGGTGAATCAGTATTAGCAAATCAAACACTTTTTCATTTCCATATTCAGATTCATATACGCGACTTCAGTTAAGGAAAACCACGTGTATACCCAACTGTATGTAATGCAACAAGCGTGTATCTAGTAAACTTATGATTCAATTAGTTTATCCTTAATGAGTGCATCAGAGCATTATTAACCATATGAATAGTAAACAGGAGCAGTAAAGCGGAACAGATCATCACACATAAGCAACACACATGAACACCAAGATGTAAGGTGGAAACCCAATGTGGGTGAAAACCACCTGCTGCAATTCGTCTCTATCTTCCTTTAATTAGAAACTTATTTTTACAATATTTCTATGCTGGAGCAGTCTTATACCAGTACGCAAGCTTCTACCTACAAAAGGCTACAACCTTCTCTCATTCTCCAGTTTCCACTGGAAGGGAGCTACAACCCCCTTGGCTCTTGTACTAGCCGATCCATTTACTAGTACGTAGGCGCCAGCCTACTAAAGGCTCCAACCTTCACTCGTTTTCCAGCTGCACCTGGAAGGGAGCTACAACCCCTTGGATTTTGTTCTGGCCGATATGTTTACCAGTACGTAGGCGCTGACCTACAGAACTCTACGATCTTCTTTCTTCCTCCAGGGACCACGTTTCATAAATTTTCATACTGGATACTCCTGAAGCACAACACCATAATCTGAAGGCCATGTTTCATCCAATTTTCATACTAGACCCATCCACAACATTGAAGCACAAAATTAATCATCACTGCAATACGCCCATCAACTACACCTGCATCATCAATCTCTGAATCACCCAATGCTGAAACACTAAAACCCTGTCAACAACACAGTCACCAGAACACAAAACAGACAACAGAACTCTGCAACAATAACCAGATTCAACTGTAACTTCAAATATCATACATCATAATGTATACGCTACTATGATGAACCAAACCGGTGTACATACGCGCTTTTACCAAAGCAAACCCGCGTACAGATCTGCAAATATTTACTCATAACTTTGCAACTGTTCCAGACATCAGTCATACCTAGATCATAACATTCATACAATAAAACATGCATCAATAATTCAAATCTAGTCTATCACATAAAGATAATACATTCCAAGCCTTATGATCCCGATCTATCCTCCATCATCAACTGCATAGGTGCATCCTTGATTTAGATTAAACTAAGCATCTCAAACCCATAACCAGCATACTAGATCTCACACTTCATCAGATATTCAATCCTTGCACACTTGCACATCCCTTGGCCTAATGATCTTCTCCTTATATAGGTTTAGGCCTTTCTCAATACCATGGTCCAAAACCATGTAGAACCAATACCTTGGACCCAATACCTAGGGTCAATACCATGGACCAATACCAAAATACCATGGACCAAATACCACGGACCAAAACTTAGTTTCCCAAACGTGCCTCTCCTTCTATGAACCTGCGTGCGTATGTATACGCGCCTTTTGTTCTTCTCACTCACGTGTATACGCACTTTCATCAAGGTTAACCTGCGTATATCTCTCTCTTGACCCGTTGTACTATGATCTGTCATCTGATTGAGTTGCCACCTCCTGAATCATACCTTTGAGTGAGTTGCCATCAAGGGCAACACCTGTACCTTAATGCCAACAATGATGTAGTCTTCAGTAAGAGAAAGGTTTTCCTTATACACATCATCACTAGACAGGTGAAGCAGATTGGTTCACGGGTCAAGAACCTGTATGCTCTTGAGGTTCAAGATGCATGCAAAGCCTTGAGCAGCAAGGCAACTAATGGAGACTTGGTGGTTGAAAGGGAGGGTATATTACCTCTCAACATGCAGATCCAAAAGAAGTCTCAGACGACTATGGAGGAGCCATGATTGGTACAACAACTTTAGGAGGTTGTGGAGCAACCACAACAGGGGAAGCTAAGTGGAGATCTAGTAGAGACATCTACTCATGCAGAGACCTCCAGTAGGGGGAAACTTCGAGCCAGGTGGGCTGAGGGATCACATGCAGCCATACCTCCAGGTAGGAGGTGGGGCGATATAAAGTGATCGTCCCAAGGAGGAGGAGCGAGATCCTTAAGGTACCCAACCTCTTGGAAGAGACCTTGCTACAAGAGCCTTGATGTGGAGTAGCAGGAACTGACTGATTGGGTAGAGACAGATGTGGATAGAGCGGTAGAGAGAGCGACAGTGCAAGGAATCCCAGGACAGCGCATAGCTAGCAGGCTGCAACAATGCGAGAGGCACAAGTGTTTTGCATAGTGCTAGGTGGCACAGAGAGGTGTGCAATGGTGCGAGATGCATGGAGATGTTGCAGTAGCGCATATGTCAGAGAGGGAGCACTTGTCAGCAGTAGGTAGAGCTTCAGCATGAGAGTATGTTCCTAGCCCAACAGAGTGGTCAGCTGGGAGTGTTTTTGTTCCAAGTGTTGTTGGAGCAAGTGGACTGGGTAGATGTGTTGCATGCAAAACATTCCAGAGTTACAGGATCGAGTTCGAGAGAAAGCCTTTCTTGTTGAGAGAGAGTGTTGAAAAATATGCAACAAGAAATGTTAAATTTAGAATGTGCTAAAAATAGACCTACTAAAAATAGCAGTTTGGCCAGTGAGGTCATTGGCCACATTGGGTGAGAGGTGAAACTGCTAAAAATAGCATTTCTGGGTCCCTTCCTATTTATAGTTGTCCCTAGTCTATCTATAGGAAGTAAAATTAATTTTGGTCTTAACAACAGTTGGAAATATAAATTAATTAATTCTTCATGAGTTAATTAGTTAAGGAAATGCAAACTTGAAGTCTTTGTGAGAAGATGCAAAAATTTCTCCACTAATTGGGGAATGTGTCCTTGATTTGCTCCACTGATTGAGGAATTAAGGATGAGTTCTATAATGAGAGAATCAGTTGACTTAGTTCTAACTAGTCAAGTCCAGTTAGATTATTTTAACAAGTTGTTAAAATAATAAAATATAGTTTGTTAATGCTTACATGCATGTGATAACTACTATTTTAGATAACTGAGGATTCACTCATGGATAACTGTTGCATGTCAGTTCTGTTAGAGACCTAGTTGAGATCAGATGATTGGACAATGTACTATCAGATGCTTGGATATTTCTAGTAAGTATTCTGTGCATGGAGAAGGATCTATTATAGGAGATTGGAGGACTTGTGGCCTATATATTGAGGCCTAGGTAGTCCATGATTTTCATCTTCTGATTGAAGATCACTAGAGTACAGAGAGAGCAAGATAGCTATTGAGCTTATTCTTTTTGTATTGTGAAAAGGATTTCTACTTGATTGATAATATAGTGTTGGGGTTTTATGCTGGTGCTTTCCCCAGTGATATATTCTGTGTTATGTGTGATTGATTTCTCTTGATCAGTTATGCATGTTTCTACTTGATGTTGCTCATGAATTCGATTATGCTTTCGCTTAATGTTTTTGTAGAAGTAGAACAAGTATTATGCTTTAGGACATTGCATATATCAGTTTGTTTTACAGGTGAAATTTCTATAAATAGAGATGTGATCATTTCTAAGCAAACTCAGGTAGATACACAGGTATCTCAGCAAACAAACATTTCCAAAGAGAAGGCATAAATGAACAATGGGAAAGATAATCCAAAAGAAATCAAAGCTAGAGCTGAAGACGCTAATGGTTACATAAGGACAGAGGAAGAAGAAGATGCAAGTGCTTGCAGAGCACAAGAAATAGAACAAAAAGAAAGACAGGAGAGGAAAACAAACTTTATTATCAGGGGAATAAGAGATTATGGGAAGAATGACAGTACTCTCAATTTGACAAGAGACTTTCTGAAAGAGAAACTACATTGGAAAGGGCAATTTTGCCAAGAAGGAAGGGTTGGGAGGATATGTGAAGAGAGGCCTCGACCCATAAAAGTCACCATGGCAAGTGTACAAGAAAAACGACAACTTTTGGGCAAAAAGAAACTCTTGAAAGGCTCATACTTCTTCCTCGATGAAGATTTAACCAAAAAACAACAAGAGGAGAGAAGGGATGAAGTGGAGAAAATTAGAACAACAAGAAATGAAGGGGAAAATGGTTGTATAATGGGAAAGTCGTTATTCCAATGTTTGGGTCTCCAGGCAAATTAGGGCAGCAAGCTGACAGTAAAGAAAAAATAGAGAATTCAATAATAGAAACAAAAACAAGAAGAGCAGCATGGACAAGAAAGGGTGAAGACTCAATTGAGTCTTATGTGCCAAACTGCATAGCAGACAAATCCTACCCAGGTCTACCTAAGTTTAGTTTGTTGGAATTGTAGAGATTACCCTTGGAGGAGGGGACCTGGGTTAGGGCCTATTGCGGAAGGTAGAGACATAATTTGTCTCACGGAAACTCATGAGCATGATGGTTGCAAAACTCTTGTGTTTGATGGTTATTTGAAGTTGGCAGTTTGGAACAAGGTAGCAGAAAATGGCAAAGGGTATGGAGGAATACTAGTTTTAGTGAAAGAAAAAGAAGGTCGTCGCATTCAGTTAATTAAAGAAGATGCAAATAAACAATATTTATGGTTGAAAATATCAGAGAATGAGAATCACATAAGAATTGCAGCATGTCATTTTGCCCCTCAAGTCTCAAAAACTTACAAAAATAAGGGGCTTGACAACAAGGATCCATATGCATCTTTAAAACAAGATAATTTTATGTACTCTCAGCAGGGAGAAGTTCTTTTCATGGGAGATTTCAATGCTAGAACAACAAATAATCAAGCTAGCATTCTTTGTTGCAAAGAGGATAACAATCCTATTTGGCTCACTGAAGAAGAGAATCCCCAATGGGTGAGGTGTTCAGAAGATGACAAAGTTAGCAATCATTTTGGAGATGAGTTGCTTACACTGCGTGGGGCTTTCAACTTAATTATTTGCAATGGTCTAGATAGATGGAAAAGGTTTGGGAACTTCACTTGCAACACATACAATGGGGCAAGCGTTGTTACTATGTGATGTGTTCACAAAGCTTAATATAAAAGATAGATGAAGTTAGTATTGGACAACATATTTGGGACTTAAAATCAGACCATAACCCAATTTTTATAAGGTTATCATGGTTAGAAGAAAGGCAACATAGGAGGAAAACCTAATGCTCTCAACAATCACTATCAAGGGGCAAATTTTTCTAACACAAGAAAATGGTACTATCTTCAAGACAATGTTAGAGAGATTAATTCAGAAGGAGAAAACTGGTTTCAAACGCTTCAACAGGCATGAGTTAACAAATATAATTCAAAGTGCACTTGAGAAGTGCAAAAGAGCAAAAAATAGGAAATCAGAATCAAATTGTTTTCCTGTAAATGCTTGGTTTGATGAGGAATGCAAAATTGCAAGGAGAACCTTGAAAAAGGCAGGAAAATAGAACATGAATGTAAAGTTATATAAGCATATACTAAAAGGAAAAAATATGAGTTCATGCAAACAAGGAGAGAAGAGTTAATATATCTAAGCAAGAATAATCCAAAGCTTTTTTGCAAGAACTGCAACCAAGGAAGAAGCAAATTGAAAATAATATTACAGCCAATCAATGGTTTGAATATGCAAGGAAACTCTATGAGAAAGAATCTGAGGCGGATTCCCCCTAGGATTAACACAAATTCAAAGCTCTTCACATTACAGGAGGTGAAGAATGGAATTAAGAAGCTGAAAACAGGAAAGGCAAAAGACTTGGTTGAACTTCAAGCAGAGTATCTAAAATGGGGAATGAACGCTCTTGCACCGCACATCATGAAAATATTCAACAACATCATTCAATAAGGATTCCCAAGAGACTCGACAACTAGCCTAGAAATACCCCTTTTTAAAAGTGGAGACATTAATAATCCATCCAACTATAGAACAATTATGATCAATCCTTTGTTTGCAAATCTTTTCGGCGGCATGGTAGAAGACAAAATTAGCAAGTGGGTAGAAGTAAAAGAAAAGAGGGCAAGAGTACAAGCGGGTTTTAGGCCGAAACATTCTACAGTGGATCATGGCATCACGTTGAGACACATTGTTGAAAAGGTTTGGGAGGACAAAGAGGAAGTATTTTGCTGCTTTGTTGACTTCAAAAAAGCATTTGACACAGTCCCTAGGGATAAGTTGTGGTGTAGAATGGAAGAACTTGAAATTCTTGTGCATTACAGAGTCGTTGTCCATAGACTTTATGAAGAAGTGAAATTCAAAATTAGAACCTTAGCAGGTATTTCAGAAAACTTTAGAAGTGGCATTGGAGTCAAGCAAGGTTGCCCTCTATCCCCCACTCTTTTTGGTCTATATATTGATAAATTGGAAGAGAAGCCAAATCTGCAAGGTGGAGATCGTGTTCTGTTGGGGGAGTTCGTGATAAAGCTTCTTTTATATGCTAATGATATTGTATTGATTTCTAAATCGGCCCGTCGATTGCAAATGTACTTATATGCCCTTGAGCATTTTTGTAGAGCAGTGGGGATGCAAGTCAATACTAGCAAGACCAAAATAATGATTTTTCCTAATAAAAGGAAGCAGAGCCAACATACTTTCTTCTTTGAAGACTACATTCTTGAAGAAGTAAATGAGTACAAGTACCTTGGGATTGATTTCAACAACAAACTCAATTGGGAGGACTGTAGAAAGAAGATAATTTTAGGAGGGTGGAGAGCATTATATGCTCTTCAAAATAGATGTAGAGAGGCAGAGTTATGGGATTGGAAAACGATTAAAGTGCTTTTTGGACTCCTAGTTTGTCCAGTGATGCTATATGGGTGTGAATTGTGGGCTAGCAACATCCCGTCTCAAAATGGAAACAAATTGAGAAAATTCAAAAACGCTCAATCATGAGCAAGTTCAAATAAAAAGTTTGGTACCTTATGAGATAACGTTGAGTGAAACAGGAGAAACTTCCATTGATGCAATTACTATGGTGCGGCTCATAAGATACCTAAAAAGAATTGAACAAATGAGAGTAGGTAGATGGCCTAATGTTATCTTCAATGAAGGCATGAGTGAAATAAAGAAAACATGGATGAAACAAAACTACACATAGATGCAAAAATGAAATATCTACCTCAATGCATGTCCCACAAATAGCAAGGAGCTAAAGGATTTTGTTATGGAGAAGTTTCGTAAAAAGGTATGGGGAAAAGAGTTGGGTAGAAAGAAGAAATATTACATTGAGGAATTCAACCCTACATGTGATTTACAACAAAAAGATTAATTGGAGCTAGCATTTCATGGAGGGAAAAGTTTCTTATTGCTTAATTAAGGACCAAGTCACATCATCTTCGATGTGAAACAGGATGGTGGAAAAGGCCTAAAAAAGCTTGGGAAGAACGGGTGTATACATTTTGCACGTCTGGGGCTGTGGAATCAGAAAAACACTTCATTTTGGAATGTGATGCATTCAAAGACATCAGATAAAGTTACGAGAACATGTTAGTATCAGTTTCTTGGCATTGTCTTTTTAGCAAGGGGATTGTTGGAAGGTTGGGTCAGCTCATCATCAATTTGAATCAGAAAAGGACTGAATTGCAAAGAGCGAAAAATAGGGACTAATGGTCTCATAGACTATTTTTAGTCTTGTAGACCTTAAAATATCATTTCATTTCATTTTAGTTCCCTTTTTTTCACTTTTTGTAGTTTAATCATTTTCTGATTCAAATTGATGATGAGTTGGCCCAACCTTCGAACAATCCCCTCGCTAAAAAGACAATGCCAAGAAACTGATGCTAACATGTTCCCATAACTTTCTTTGATGTCTTTGAATGCATCACATTCCAAAATGAAATGTTTTTCCGATTCCAAGCCCCAGACGTGCAAAACGTACACAATCGTTCTTCCCAATCCATGCCCAGACATGCAAAATGTACACAAATCGTTCTTCCCAAGCTTCTTTAGGCCTTTTCCACCGTCTTGTTTCACACCGAAGTTGATGTGAGTTGGTCCTTAATTAAGCAATAAGAACCTTTGCCCTCCACAAAATGCTAGCTCCAATGAACTCTTTTTGTTGTAGATCATGGGTAGGGTTGAATTCCTAAATGTAATATTTCTTCTTTCTACCCAACTCTTTTCCCCATACCTTTTTACGAAACTTCTCCATAACAAAATCCTTTAGCTCCTTATTATTTGTGGGACAGGCATTGAGGTAGATATTCCATTTTTGCATCCATGTGTAGTTTTGTTTCATCCATGTTTTCTTTCTTTCACTCATGCCTTCATTGAAGATAACATTAGGTCATCTACCTACTTTCATTTGCTCAATTCTTTTTAGATATATTATGAGTCGCACCATAGCAATTACTTCAATGGGAGTTACTCATGTTTCACTCAACATTATCTCATAAGGTAATGGACTTTTTATTTTGAACTTGCTCATGATCAAGTGTTTTTGGATTTTCTCAATTTGTTTCCATTTTGAGACGGGAGTGCTCCTAGCCCACAATTCACACCCATATAGCATCACTGGACAAACTAGGAGTCCAAAAAGCACTTTAATTGTTTTCTAATCCCATAGCTCTGCCTCTCTACATCTGTTTTGAAGAGCATATAATGCTTTCTACCCTCCCAAAATTATCTTCTTTCTGCAATCCTCCCAATTGAGTTTGTTGTTGAAATCAATCCCAAGACGCTGGTACTCATTTACTTTTTCAAGAATGTTGTCTTCAAAGAAGAAAATATGTTGGATTTGCTTTCTTTTATTAGATAAAATAATTATTTTGGCCTTGCTAGTATGACTTGCATCCCCATTGCTCTATAAAAATGCTCAAGGGCATATAAGTGCATTTGCAATCCATGGGTTGATTTAGAAATCAATACAATATCATCAACATATAAAAGAAGGTTTATCACAAACTCCCCCAACTGAACACCATCTCCACCTTGCAGATTTAACCACTCTTCCAATTTATCAATATATAGACCAAAAAGAGTAGGGGATAGAGGGCAACCTTGCTTGACTCCAATGTCACTTCTAAAGCTTTCTGAAATATCTGTTGAGGTTCTAATTTATCAAAACAATTCACCATTCCTTTCTAGTCGTGTGATTGCCTCTAGAGACATGTTGTTAGTGATGGTTTGTGGCATTTATCAAATAGTTGTATGTGGTGTAATGGTGACAATTAATCTATCCATTCTTTAGAAATTAGGTTAAATCCCTACCATCTATCAAATAATTATTGCTAATTAAATTAAAAAATTGGAAACCCTATTCCAAAATAGACATATATCATGTAGATCACTTAAAATGCAAACCTTCTTTTTAATGCAAAATTTGAAAAAAGGTTTACACCTCTAGACACTTATCTTCACATTAAATCCCTACCATCTACTAGATAATTGTTGTTAATTAAATTAAAATTCTAAAAACCCTATTCCAAAATAGACATATATCATGTAGATCCCTTAAAATGCAAACCTCCTTTTTACTACAAAATTTGAAAAAAGGTTTACACCTCTAGACACTTGAATCTATGCAAACCTCCTTTTTATTGCAAAATTTGAAAAATAAAAGTTTACACGTCTCCAGACACTTGGTTCATTAGGAGTTAGATGGATCTATGTTGATTCTTTATAATAATATTTACATTGCATATATACTTAACATCTTTATAAATAAAAATATTTTTATCTCTGATCGAGCCGAGAGGTTCATTAGTGTGAAAGCGATGTGTAATTATGTTTGTCCTTTTTAAAGTTAAAATAATTCTTTCTCTAAATAGAAAAGCAATGTTGACTATAATAAAAAAAGAAAAAATATATGTTATGCATATTTAATTAGTTGTCCATATGACCTAAAAAAAAATTCATGTAAATTACTCTAGGGGGTCTTGGATAGACGGTGATGAGGTGCTCTGTTAAGGCGCTCCTTGATGTGAAGTCACTAGTTATAATTTCATGTAAAGTGATCCACGGGGTCTTGGATAGATGGTGATCGGGTGCTCTTTTAAGGCGCTCCTTGATGTGAAGTTGCTGATTCAATTCCGGATGGGGGTGATATATTGGACATGATAAAGATGCAGTCCTGCCAAGCTTACAAAAAAAATCATGTAAAGTAATTAGAAGTAAAAAAAAATGTGAGTAAGATTTTAAACCTTATACTTTTGAAAAACATTTTAACACCTCATATCAACTTCATATATAACTATATACAAAAAAATAATTGTTAAAAGATATATTTTAATGTTGTATAAAATAAAATATCTAATATGAGTTATGAAAAAGATATTTTAATATGAATTAATATTTAGGTATACTTAAAGATATATTAATAATAATAATAAGAAGTTTAATGTGAGGTGGCAAAATGGTTTAATGCACATGTTATGTAATCTTTATAACATTCAAAAATATAATTTAAACAATAAAACTTTCATTGGGCCGAGAGGCGCTCCCCAGCGTTGTATGGGGGTAGATCCCACGTAAACATGTAAATGTAAATGTAAACGTAAACATAAACATTTAACATGTAATGTTTAACATTTAACATTTTTAATTTAGTGTCTCTATTTAAAAATCAATCTAATTATTATTATGTATAAACACAATATAAATTTAAAATATAAAGAGGTTTACCAACTCTAAAAAAAGAAGTATGGTAAATAAATAAAACCTCTTTTTATACTTACTTGAGGTATGATAAATAAATAAACTAGAGGTATGGTAAATAAATAAAATTGTTTTTATTTACTCCATAAACCTCTTTATATTTACAAAAACCTCAAAAAGTAAGTTTAATTTAGGTGAAGTTTATGGGGTTGACTCCATTTTAATACCACGTGCTAAATACTATGGGTCAAATACCATATTTATAAAAGAGGTTTTGGGCATGGAATCCCCTCCAAGGCATGTTTTGGGGCTTAAAGCCCAAGTTTTGACCCAATATTATTGTAAAGCTCCACGAATTGTGGGCGCGGAGCGCGAAAAGTATGATAGAGTCACAGGGTTGTCCACCCTAGTTTTGTAATGTAGTGTCGACTGGATAGACCTACCCATGGTCCACAGACCATGGGATTGTATAAATAGAGTGAGGCTCTAAGTGTAAAAAAATGGGGAAGTAGAGAGATAGGAAAAGAGGCTAAGGAAGTAAGGTGAAGTGTGTCTTTGGGTCGTAGAGTAGGAGAAGGCTCTGCAGCTGAGTGCGCAGGGCAGAGTCAAGTCTGTAATCAAAGAAGAAATTAATAAAGAGAAGTTTTATCATAATTATGTTTATCTGTTATTGGGTTAATGCATGTTTGATATAATTTGAAAATATATTGTTTATTTACTGCGCGCACCTTTATGAATGGTTTATGTTGTTAAGTATAACTGAAAGCACGCAAGTAGGCTAAAATAATCAACTAACATTGGAATAACAGTAAGGTCTTGGGTAGTAACACAGAAGCGCAGCGTTCGGACCCCGAGTAGGGCTGGGTGAAGGCAGTATATCAGGCTACGATGGGAAAGTGCCCAAAGTGAATTGTGCGTAGGGTTAGACCGCGTACCACTGAAACTCATTAGACATCTCTAGGGTGCAGAAACCTAGTTCGAGCACCCTCCCATACTACTTTGGGTAAGACCTCAATCCGCGCTCCGCGAAATGTTACCGAAAGGGCTAGTAGTACCCAAATTTGTTTGGCTAACTTAACTCTGAACCTGGGTCAGGCCCTTATAAGCCAACAAATGGTTCCGTTGTTGGGACCAGGATCTTCATAAGAGATGTCTGATGTCGTATCACTGGAATCCGACAAAGAAAGGAATTGAAGAGTGGTTGGACAGAAAAATTCATGAGTTCGTAGCACAGGAAAACAGTAATCCACAGTCATTAAATGAAGAGTGGTTAGATTGCTACTTATATATGGAAATCCACGAAATTTTCTTTGCATCCTTCCCCTCTAAGTTGTACGAGTGGATCGCGAAGTTAGCAGACAGTCAAAGAAGGTGTAGGCTTGACAAACTTATTGTGTGGACTCTAGAGTTGGTGCGTAGACTACAAGCATATGAAGATAAGTTCGCCTGCGCTGTGGACCATTGGCTCGATGGAATTATAGGAGGGTTTATCGCCGAGTTCGCGGTAGATACTTCATTCAACTATAACAAGGTGGAAAGACGCTTCCTCAAAGGACCACGAGGTAAGTACGTTAAATATTTGAACACTTGGATTAAAATGCTACTGTGTGAAAAGTGGGTTATGCGAATAAACTGATGTTTGGGGCTACGCGGAGTGGGCAGATCTATAGAAATGAAGGTAGCATAGAACTAGAGTCTAGCCCCTTGATTTTGCCTCTGGGGGAAGTGAGGAAGAGCTCATGAAACTTTCACCAAGAAGTGCGATCAGTCTGATAAAGCAGTAAATTCCGTGCATACCACCCCCACCTACACCACCACCAGTTTCACCATCTTCACCCCCGTCTTCACCCACACCACCTCCGCCACCACCACAGTTCAATATGGCGAGCGCGATAAAGTTTCCGGTGTTCAAAGGAGTAGGGAACGAATATCCGGACCAGTTTTGGTTCATGGTAAAGGCTGTATGGGGAGTGCAGGGGGTCACAAATGACAATATAAAGAAAGCCATGCTGGTTAGCGCTTTGTAGGATCGCACACTAATGTCGTACATTAAGCATTCCAATGACAATACAAACATAGGGATTGCGAATATCCAAGCTGCGCTAAACAGGGAATTTAGCAGGCCAACATCAGAGACACGATAGATTATTGGATTTAAAGAAATTGCGATGCTTCCAGGCGAGACCCCCTGGGAGCTAGATTAGAGACTGAAGTGTATGATTCGTGAAGCCAACATGACCTTGATGGATAGGCAACACCACACATGGTTTTTAGCATCGCTAACCCCACATCTAGGAACACGTTGTCGCAGCAGAAGCTATCCACTCAAGTCGAGGCCTTAGAGATCGCAATGAGACCACATGAGACCCTGATACAAGATCCTAACCTGGGAGTCCAACAAATCCATGCGCAGTTGAAAAACTTGTGCCTTGAGATGCAGAGTTTGAAATAAGATAGGATAGCCCGCCCAAAAGCGCGCGAGGAGGTATGGTGCGTAAAATGCAAGGGATAGGGACATGACAAGGATCATTGTCCAGTCTTCGTGAACTACCTGGAGGCAGGAGGACCAATGCCATTAAGACTAGAGGCACAAGTAGGACCGAGCGCAGCCCCTGCATTACGGTGCACGATTTGTCAGTTAGGAGGAAAGCATGCTACAGATAACTGCCATTTATTACAGAAGTATATGCAGAGTTCCCAACAGTTGTTCTGTAATTTCTGCAGGTTAGTAGACCATCATGAGCGTACCTTTAGAATTTATGAATTGATGATGGATTGGACTCCTACCTACAAATTTCAGACCGAAACATGGGTCCTGGATCAAAATGCAGGAATGGCGCGCGCTATATTTCAGGGGCACAGACGAGATCGAGGTGGAATGGGACCAGGAAGAGGTCATGGACAACTGATATGTTACAATTGTGAAGCCCGCGATTGTACAAATTAGACGAGACCATCATGCTTATATTGTACTCAGTTTGATCATGAGACGAAGGGTTGTCCCACACTGATAGCGAGGTTGTGCGATAAAGGAGCACACCAACCTCCCCCGACTCAGAACATGCAAATGATGAGGTCCGAGCCATGCGAGGAAGACCCGAATGTAAATATCGTGTTCCAAAGTGGTATCACGACAGGAGATGACAAAGACAAGCAGCCCGAAGAGAGTGCCTGGGTTCGCAAGGCTCCAACAAAGGAACCAGAATTTGATTTGGAGCACACTAAAGAGATATTCATGGAAGCTAAGAAGAGCTTCGCGGATGCCTCCACTTCATGAAGTAAAGACAAATTGGAACCGGAAATGGACCCATCAATGCTCACTACATTTTTGGAGACATGCATGACACTGCTTCGCGACAACAGAGCTGTGAAGGGACTGCAAGAACTTATCACTAGATGCGCTAGAACCATGCCAAGAGAACTGCACATAGTCTGGAAGCTTGGGAAGCACACAACACAAATAGGAAGGGAGATGAGATTGACCACGTAGATTGGGGAATATGAAATGGATCAAGTGATTTTGGATCTAGGATTGAACGCGAACGTCCTACCAAAGCAGACATGGGAGTGCATGGGTAGGCCTGTGCTGCAATGGTCTCCTATTCAATTGCGAATGGTGAACCAGCAAAAGATCCTGCCTATGGGAAGATTGCAGGGAATAACTATGGATATCGAAGGTGCGAGCGCGCTTACAGATTTCGAAGTGATAGAGATTGTTGATGACAACAACCCCTAACCCACGCTACTAGGAATAGATCGGGCCACTGACATGAATGGAGTGATAAATCTAAAGAAGCGCACGATGATTTTCGAGAAAAAGTCACTATGCGTAGTGGTACCTTTAGATCCTGCGGAAGGAGTGCGCTACACAGAGCCAGTGTGCGACTATGAGAGCGACGACAATCTAGACTGTATCTACAAGATAACCATGTGGGAGAAGGACTCGGTGAATCCAACAACGGATGGCAGGATTTCGTGGGAGCGTGAAAGCTCTTGCACCTCAGATTCAGACAAGGAGATAGAACAGTGGCAGAACCAGTTACACGAGGTAACCACGCTCAACTGCAACATGATGACAAGGTCGCTTCACTACGTGACAATAGAGGTAAGAGATCTACCTATGTATGGTGGATTGATTGAGGTGGATGATTTCCTAAACCAATTTGAAAGAGAAGTATTTGAACAACAACGTTTTGACGCCCTAAAATGGGTACTGTGAGCTACGCCCGCAAGATGGTGGGGTACACATCAAAGAATTTTTGAGGATTGGTGTGAATGCAGAAGGATGATGCTCATGCGGTTTGGAAAGCCTCAGATGCGAATGAAAACTGGGTATGATGAACGAAATAGCCCGCGCACCCACCTTTCTAGATGGGTATAGGTGTATGGTGCACAACCTGCACGAACACAAACCATCCTCACGATAGGAAACACAATCAACAAGAAAGGGCGGGTAAGACGATGGCACTAGCGACGATTAGGAAGTATGATAAGGCCAAGTGTGTAGAAGATTATCAGCATGGAAGCCTTTGAAAAAGTATGCAAAGTATTGAACGCGGTCCACCATGTGAAACGAACTGACTGGGACCTATGCATATCAACGGTTCTATGGGCTTATAGGACCATGTGCAAAACCCTGACCACGTGGGCACTTCTGAAGCTGTATGAAGTGGATGCTATAATCCCTATGGAGCATGCAAAGCCTAGTCCGCGCCTAGTAACACCCATAGATACGATGGTTCGCGAAGCCCAAAAACAAGGGATCACACAACCGCAAGAAACAGAACACATGGGACTTGAGGATGAAATCCAACAGGGAAACCTTAGACTCCACGAATTTGAAGAAGAAAGGGTACGATTAAGGAAGAGAAGTACTTTGATGGACGCAGAGGTCAAGAAGATGGAGGATGAAATAACAAAAGATTTTCTCAGCAAAAAGACCAGACTAGTAAGACAGGGTGCGTGCGATCCCGATGACAGGGTTAAGACCTATTACTGCGAATTGATCAGTCTGATGCCTTGGCTTGGACAACATATTTCTAAGCATAGTGAACAGTGTAGTGCGTTGCAAATGGCGATGTGTGTGATGCCGATCGTAACAACACAAGGTGGGGATTTTCCAGGAACCATGACAGAGGACAAGATGGAACTCTACACGGGTGGTGTGACCACCTGACTAGCCAAGGGAAGGACAATCTTAGCACTCCAGGTAGCTGGAAGGGAGCGCAAGACTATAAACTATTATGTCCAGGGGTTGTGCAATGTTGGAGATGCACACAGAAGAAAAGAGTCACAAGGTCTGCGAACACGCACGGGGGGCTGTGCTGCCATGCGAGTTGGCCAGAAAGTGACCATTGAAGTCATTATTCATGATGGGATTCTCAACTTGAGGCCAAATGGAGCAGGCGGAAAGCATTAAGACATGACTTATGGGAAAAATCTGGTAAAATATGCTGCCAAGAAAGCATTAATGAATCAGAATTGGGGGGAATTGTCGAATTCGAATTCAAAAAGAACTATAAAATACAAAAGGATGCCCAACAAACAACACTTGGTCATTTGTGAATTGAGCGATTGAGCAGAGCCCTGAGTGTTGTGAGCCAAGCGTTGATTAAGCCCCTGAATTCGTGAGTGATAAAGTGTTGTACAGATACAATGACGACAACTAAGGATGGTATGGGATAACAGAGGTGACCGCTGGCGAGGCTGCGCAAGCCCTAACTGTGGGGTATGTTCCAGAAGGTGTCGGGATTGTGGCAGAGATCCCGAAATCACCGTGCACGCCAAGACCCAAGAAGGATAAACAAGCAATGGCTCCCGTACGCATGTTCCTGCGGAACCTGCTGCGCAACAAACTGTCGATGGAGGATAAAGGGAAAGCCATCACTATAGACACAGATGAAGAAGAAGAAGTTTTGCAGGAGCTTATCATTGTAGAAGAATAAAATGATACCATGGAGGTAGATACTGACCCTATGCACTCGACGACAAAACTACCTGCCTATGTCCCCTCCGCGAAAATGAAAGGCCAAAGTGCCCAAGGACATGGACGAGACCAAGAGCTCGCTCCGGAGCCCTCTCCTCCCAGATGACATTATGTTTGAAGGTACGCACCTAGGCAGAGTGTTGAACATGAAATTCGAAGGTTGGGACCTCACTGACAACGAGAAGTTCCTTCACCTAGAGACTAGAAACCTCATGAAGCAGAACACCGCAGGGGTGGTGACAACATTAGAGCCGCCCGCGGTTGCGCGGAGTGGAAAAGGTTGGGCTACTAAACCTACTCTAGGTACTGCATTTGCACCACGCCCAAATAACCATTTTCGTCATCAGAAAGTTGCTCTGCATGGTGCATGATGGATGTTTATGGCTGGAGGAGCCTATCCACATAATGACAGACTTAATTCATCGCGTCTCCCGGCTTCCACACAAAGGAGAGGACCCCGCGGCCATATCGGAAGGAAAGGGCAGTGATTTGGCCATGGTAGAGGCCATGAAGAAGAAGTACAAGTTGGAAAAGAAGAAGAGGGGTTACACCATCTCCAACATCAAGGACAAAGCAGTATGCATGGCAACCCAAATCCTTGCAGGAAAAGTTATGCGCAAATGTCGCGCAGACGAGGTACCTGCGCCAATGGTCACACTGGCCGAGCAGTGTGCAGAGGGGGTCCAGATTAATTGGTTTAAATTCCTCTGCATTGAATTTTTAGAGAATTTTCGCGAAGCCCAGGAGCAGGTTAAAACCTTCCGCTATGCACGGTTGTTGTTGTCCATAGTGCTCATAGCAGAGGAATTACCGGAGGACAGTCAATTCCCCATAATTGACAGAGATTTACCAGAGGCCGCGAAGTACGCTTCGCTCTGGGCCACGAAGGATGCTACAAGGATACATCACAACAAGATCTTCTGTGTGCTCATGGAGATGAACATCCGAATGTGGATCAATCGTAAGCCGCGGTTGTTGCCCACGGTTTACAACAGTCTGCAGAGTTTTGTAGAATTTAAGGTAGATATGCACAACATATATATCAGTTCCTGCAAGGATCCGATGAAGTAGTGGACAACGCTACCTTTTGTAGCCATTGACGACACCATTTTCAATGTCTTGGAGTCATGGCCTCTGGAATGGCGTGCTTCAGACATTACAGAACTCGAGAGGTTGGAAGTGCAAACGAAGAAAGACAATGCCAAGTTGCACATCGCATAGTTGGCTAAAAAGCGACGGAAGGAAACAACAACAGCCGAAGTACGGGCGGCGCGGGAAGTGGCATTGAAAGTAGTTGAGCAGGAAAAGGCCACAGCAGCAGCAGAAACACAGGAAGCAGCCGCGAAGGCGGCCAAGGGCCAAACAACGCCTTCATAAGGGTAGGCAGCAGAGGAAGCAAAGGCAAAAGAAGGAGGCGCAGACCCACGAATCGCGTCCACACAGCTGAAGCACCAACACCCAACATAACGGGGAGGATCGTGGAAGAAGGTCAAGGCTTCGAAATTGTCCATTGACCCAATCACCCTAACCGAGGGTGATCTGCATGAAATCGACGAGATGGTGCGTGATGTCACAAATGAGGCTTTCCAAGATTTCATGCAGGAGCACTAAGCTATGTTGGAGGGCCCTTAGAGTGCAGTTGCAAGACTTACAGGCTCACCCCCCTCACGTTGGTACCCTTTCGACCAACCTCGCAGTTGGATCCACGGCAGCAGAGTATATGTTGCGCACACGGATGACGAACACAATAGTTTTTCCGGAAGGGGCTCTAATGACATCAAATGAGGCCAACAAGTTTTCAGTTAGCACGATGAAAGGTCTTGGTATTAATCTAGCTGCCCTTCCATGCAAGACATTATATCTATTGCAGGATGGGATAATAGCAGAGTTGCGTGCTAGGGAGAGCTGCGCGCTCCAAGTCCTTAGCGAGAAGAAGATAAATATGGAACAACTCAGCTTGTAGTGCGATGAATTGTTATCATAAAATCAACAACTGGTACAAGTGATAGATGATGCTTGCCGAAGCGTCTCGGAGCTGGCCATCCCAGCAAATATACCAGTGGAGGTGCAAATCCACAGGTTAGTAGCAGAAGTCCGTGAGGCTAGGGAAGAAACGACAAAGGTTCAGATGGAGTTGAATCTTCAAATCGCTGAGCTGCAGGTAAAGGCACAACTATCCACTCCTCTGGAATTCAGAGAACAACACACTAGTGTTATCACAACGGGATTGGAGGAAATCAGAGGTGCAATGTGAGACTACACCAGCATGTTGGAAGAGTCACTTGAGGTCCTCACAACTCTATGGGAGGACCCCAATATCCAGCGCTTAGAGACAGAGGCGCTAGAACTCCAACAGTAGTATGACAATGTCCGAGGAACTGCGCAGACAATGGTCCTCACCCGGTGGCTTACGAGGATGTAGCAGGCTAAAGCACTAAAGGAGCAGGTGGACGCGGCACGACATAAGGAAGCAGTTCTAAAAGCGCTCGACCTTAGATCGACGAGGCCTTCACCATCACGACAGACATCAAAGGCAAGCTCGTGCACATACAGGGGATGCACACATTAATGTAGAGAAGCACTCCAGAAATAAAAGGTCTCGGAACAGTGCATGCAATAGATCTAGCAAGCAGTAGCTTAGTGCGTTGTTGACCTCTACGCAGTTCTAGAACAGTTGGAGGGACTCCATGCAAATATCGCTGCACCAACAGTGTAACTTGAGGGCGAGTCACGATGTTTGTGTTGGGGGCCTGTTGGGCATCGAATTCCACCCCCAAGGCATGTTTTGGGGCTTAAAGCCCAAGTTTTGACCCAATCTTGTTGTAAAGCTTCGCGAATTGCGAGCACGGAGCGCGAAAAGTATGATAGAGTCACAGGGTTGTCTGCCCTAGTTTTGTAATGTAATGTCAGCTGGATAGACCTACCCATGGTCTGCAGACCATGTGATTGTATAAATAGAGCAAGGCTCTAAGTGTAAAAAAATGGGGAAGTAGAGAGATAGGAAGAGAGGCTAAGGAAGTAAGGTGAAGTGTGTCTTTAGGTCGTAGAGTAGGAGAAGGCTCTACAGCTGAGTGTGTAGAGGCCTAGTAGTCTGTAGCTGAGTGTGCAGACCCCTGCAGTTGAGTGCGCAGGGTAGAGTTGAGTCTGTAACCAAAGAAGGAATTAATAAAGAGAAGTTTATCATAATTTTGTTTATCTGTTCTTGGGTTAATGCATGTTTGATATGATTTGCAAATACACTGTTTATTTATAGCACGCACTTGTATGAATGGTTTATGTTGTTAAGTATAATTGAAAGCACACAAGTAGGCCAAAATAATCAACTAACATTGGAATAACAGTAAGGTCTTGGGTAGTAACGCAGAAGCACAACGTTCAGGCCCTGAGTAGGGCTGCGGGAAGGCAGTATATTAGGTTGCGAGGTACGGGAAAGTGCATGAAGTGACATGTGTGCAGGGTCAAACCGCGGACCACTGAAACTCATCAGACATGTCTAGGGTGCGGAAACTTGGTTCTAGAACCATCTCATACTACTTCAGGTGGGACCTCAGTTTGCGCTCCACAGACTGTTGCCGAAAGGGTCAGTAGTATCGGGAATTTTTTGGCCAACTTAAATATGAACTTTGGTCAAGCCCCTATTAGCCAACAAGAGGTATGGTAAATAAATAAAAATATACCTAATAGAATTAGAAATCAACATCTAAACTCCTAGATCCACTCTAGATCAAAAATACCATGGGCCAAATAACATGGTAAATAAAAGAGGTATGGTAAATAAATAATATATATTTTTATATATTTTCTCCATAATCCACTTTATATTTACAAACACCCAAAAATAGGTTTTATTTAGGTGCAGCCTATGGGTCAAATTATTATTAATACCATGCAAAAAAACATTATTAACCCTAATATTAATATTAAAAGA